>PVHY01015220.1:0-10642 GCA_004024945.1 Uropsilus gracilis
AGCCACCGTGCCCGGCGAGATGTCTTTCTTAATGAAATACTTGAGCTACTTTCTTCATCTGTTCATAGTTGATTATTGATAAAAGAGACTGCATTCAGCATCAATTCTATTCCTATTTTTTTCATTTTTTAGCTGAGAAACTTTACATACAGAAGTAAATAGGAATTGAATTTTTATATAGTTATGTCATCTAATTCTAAGTTGTTTGCCAAACCAAGTAACAGAACTCTATTATAAAAAAATACTGTTAATGGTTTTTTTTTTTTTAGCTGACAATGCAGTCAAGTCTTTGCAAGTTTTGAAAGCAAAAATTTGGAGACCTCCTAACTTGAAAACAAAAATGATTTGTTATTCAGCTTTTGAGCTGTTAGCTTTCCCAGCACCCACCATTACATATCACCATTTCATATTGTTGCTTTGCTTCGTGTTCCAGGAATTTTAAGACTCAAATGTGAGTAGTTTACTCTAGAAAGATAGTGGATGATCAAGGTAGGGAAGATGAAACTGCAAAAGAGGAAAGCAATTTTGGTAAAGAGAACCCTTGGAGTTTGAGGATCTGCAAATTGATGTTCTTAAAACTCCTGTATCTAGAGTTCCCCCACTCCAATGAGAGTGGGGTCCTCCGGTTCAAGTCGGATTCCAGAATCCAGACTGTGCCCTACTTCTTTCTGCATGTTGTTCCCATGTTCTCATATTCTCTTATCTTTTTCAAATTTTAAGGAGCATCTCTAATCTCAACTCCTAATTAACTCTTCCCTTTTTTCTGAATTCCTGCTATACTTAAGAGTTTGACTCTCACTTCCTATCCCTGAAATAGGCACTGTTACCCTGGCAGCTTTGTTTTGTGACATTTTAAATAGAATATAAGGAAGCTCCTTGCACCAGAGATTCATGTACTTGGAAAAAACATTAACTTTGATATCATTTAGCACATAAGCTCCCAAAAAGCAAGGACTCTTATCTGCTTTGTTCTGGGTTACGTTGCCAGCACCTAGCATAATTCCTGGCATATAATAAGAGCTCAATAAATAATTTATTGAAGAAATGAAGAGGCTTGAGTTTGAATCTTAGCTACTTTTTAACTTTTAAATTATGTGACAACCAGTCATTGTTTTATAATTCATACATTCATGAATTCATTCAACAAATGTATGTTCCATAACTAAGAGACCAATACTGTGCTAGCCACTGGGATTTGAATTGAAAAAGATAGCCCTTCACTCAAGAAACTCTTTTTTTTTTTTGGAGACTAGGTCTCGCTGTTTTGCCCAGGGAACCACAGGCTCACATTGCCTGGGGTATCATGGACTCAAGCGATCCCCAGACTCAGCTTTCTAGGTAACTGTGATTACAGGCACACACCACCATGCCCAGCTATTTTTTGAGACTAGGCCTCGCTATGTTGCCCCTGGGCGGGTCTCGAACCTGTGGACTCAAGTGATTCCCAGTCTCAGTCACGCTCTAGGCTGCACTTACAGGTACACACCACCATGCCTGGCTAGGAACTCAATTATTTATGTGTTATGTGTAGTAAGATGGTAAGGACAGCCAGCGTGCAGGCCCAGAAAAAGAAGAGCGTTCAAGTAGATCTATAAGGTAAAGGTATACAGGAAGTTCTTCTGAGCCAGACTGTTGTCTCATGCCATACCCGGGGATGTGAATTTACAATACAGGGTACCACTGAGAGAATGGAAAATGTACAGGTCAAAGACAGATATATTTTAGAAAGTCCATTCAGAGAGTCACAAGGAGAAGGTTATCAAAGAGACCCAGTTAATGCTCTTATTCAGTTGGAAGGTGACAAAGGCAGTGCACGCAGTGACTGAAAAATGGCTCCAAAGGGTGGATTTGAGCGTGACCAAGCAAGTCTAGTTAATTTGACCTGGAGATGGATTATACGTGGAGCAAGATAGAGGAATATAAGGTGAGCTTGCAGATAAAAAGCCTTTGCCATGGCAGTAACCATGAGGACGGTGAAGGAGGGATAAACAGAAGGAATGGTGGTCGAGAGAATCTATTAGCTTTGATGATGGGTTTTACAAGGGCAATGAGAGGGAGGAAACAAGTCATCCTAGATTCCCAGATCTGTCTTAGGCAACAAAGTCAGTGAGTCAGACAATATGTGAAGAGAAACAACTTTAGAAGATTTTAGATAAGTAACCTGACCTCTCTGAACCTTCATTTCTCATATCTAAAATAAGAATAGTAATGTCTACCTCTCAAGGTTGCCATGATAACTGAATAACCTGCAAAAGTATAGGGCATAGAACAGACACCCAATGAGCACAGTGACATACAACTAATAGGGCTTTCTCAGAGCCAACCATATAGCCCTCACAGCAACACAATAATGTAGACACTATCATTATCTGTGTTCATAACTAAAGCACAGGGATGTAGAGAAGCCTGACCAAAATCACCCAGCTAATAAGTGACAGAACGTACTTTCCAGCCACTGTACTATATCTTCTGTTTAGACCCTTCACTGGACTTAAAGGAAGAAGGGAGGGAATGGCGGGAGAGATGGACAGCAGATCTGATCAACAATTCACTCTAAGAGCGGTTTTTATTTGGAAGTGTGCCTCCCACAATTTAGTGGCAGTCTGGAGGCAAGGTGGCTCTTGCTTGCTTGTTTATTCTCTTCCTCATCACAAGGTATAAAGTCCTTGGGAGTTAAGGCACAAAGTCTCAAGGATCAGCATCTTGGACAGTCTCCATGTTCTGGGAGGGGGGTTGGTACTAAAAATGAACCAGGTCCCATTATGGGCTATTTCACGGCTGGTGCCATGGCCCCAGCTTTTCCTTCGGCAAGGGTCAGGGCCTCTCACAGACCAACTGTGGCCAGGTCATTTTGGGTATGAGGTCCAGGGGATAAGAGGTTAGTAGACACTAATTTTCTGGTGCTGGGTCCAGTTTATCTTCCTGAGGGGTGGAGGATAAGATGGGAGCCTCATCCACACCGTTGAGGGGCTTCTGCTGCTCACTGCGGCTGGGTGAGGGGGTCCTGTTGCCCTGGGAATCCCAGCGAGTCAGGCGCTTTAGGGAGGAGTCACGACGGGCAAGTAGAGGGGGCTGGAAGCCTGTGAAGGAGCTGCTGCTGCTGACAGGACGCTTGTCTGGCAGAGAAAAGGCAGGTATGCAAAGGGGAGAGAGGTTGCCTCAGTCCTTAGGGAGAGAACTCCTGACCTCATGCTATGCTGACTCTGGAGAGTTGAATATCCTTTTCTCCCTTCCTTCCCCTCCCCACTCTAGGGAAAGCACCAGGGTCCACCCTGTCTCACCTCCAGGCTCAATTGGATGCATGAGCCTGTTCATCTGGACATTCCAGTGTTTCACGTTGGTGCTGGCCTGGCGCAACTTCCTCTGAGCAGCCTGTAGGAGAGGATGGGGGGAGGAGAGTGGGACAGCAGGTCAGAAACACCATTCAAGACCCTTTCAGATTCATAGATCCCTTAGAATTTGACATAAGCCATTCAGAGTCTGGAGATGATCTGTCCAGGAAAACTCAAGTATGTTCATAAAGAGTTATGATTTGGCATCCCTGTGTAGGGGGCTAAGAGTAATCATAGTTTCCATTTATTAAGCAGTTAAGATGTGCTAAGTATATTTTATTATCTTATTTAGCCTGTAAAGCAGATGTTAACTATAAACAAGTTTGGGCCGGGCATGGTGGCTCATGCCTGTAAGCTTCAGCCTATGAAGCGGCCGGTGCTAGGGATCGTGTTCGAGTCCCGCCTGGGGCCCATAGCGAGACCTAGTTCCCAAAAAATATCTCGGCATGGTGGCATGTACTTGTGATCCCAGCTAGCTGGGAAGCTGAGGCTGGGGATTGCTTGAGTCTGTGGTACCCCAGGCAACGAGAGCCTGCGGTTCCACAGGCAAAAACAGCGAGACCTAGTCTCAAAAAATAAATAAATAAATAAATAAATAAATAAATAAATAAATAAATAAATAAATAAATAAATAAATAAATAAATAAAAATAAACAAGTTTGAAAGAAGATAAGTGAGGTGCCCAAGGACTCACACTGAGCTCTAAACTGCTGCAGCATACCACTTTTTCCAGACCTAACACAAAACTCTTTTCTCTAAAGTTTACCAAGTCATTAGCAGTGGTTGTGAGTTGGGGAATGTAAGGGGATTGTCTCTGTGTTAAATACTTCTGTGTTTGAATTCTTTACAATGACCATATAAGCTGAAATGTAAAACAAACAACCACAACTAATAGAAACAAAACATCAAAAATTAAGAAAAGAAAGAAGCCTGGCATGGTGGTGCATGCCTGTAGGTGGCAGCCTAGGAAGCCACGGCAGGACCAGGGATTGCGGTTCGAGTCCTGCTAGGGGCACATACCAAGATCTAGTCTTGAAACAAACAAACAAAAAACCTCTTCTTCAACAGATATTTAGGTTCTAAGGAGTCAAAGTCTAGGAATAGCAAGGTAGGGACTGCAAAGAGTAGGAGAGAAAGTTTTCCCCTATTGATAATGATAAAAACAGCAGTTAATGTTTCTTTTCTTTCCTAATTTCTTTAGTGCTTATTACATACTAAATATGTACATGGTGCATATTTACTGTTAGCTTACTACATACTAAATATCATGTATTATCTCATTTAGTTTTCATAACAGTGTTATTACCAGTTCCCATTTTCAGATGAAATACTCGAAACTCAGAAAGGTTAAGCAATTTGCCCATGATCACACAGTCAGCAATGGCCGAGTTGGGTTTTAGGCAAGGCTCCAGAGCCTTCGTGAAGGTGCAGACTACATCCTATCCCATCCCAGGTCTCACCTCCACATCCTCGTCAGCCCTCTGCCGGTTCTGCCGCACCTCCTCCAGCTGTTGCTGGGCTTGCTGCAGGGAGCGACTCTGAAGGGCCATCTCTTGCTGCAGCTCCTGCTTTTCCTGCTGTGCCCTCTCTATGTACCGCTCCTGTTCCTCCTTCAACAGCAGCAACTGCTTCAGCTTCTCTTCCTCTTCCTCCAGCAGTCTGCCGAGTGTGCACTGTGTCATTTCCAGTGCCAAGGCCCCTTGAAGGTGCTCAGCAAATGGAATGGTGGGAGAATCAGGGAGGGGAACCCAAATGGGTTCCCCAAGCCTACCTGGTCTGGGCTAGGCGCACCGCCTCTTCATCTCTCCGTGCTTTCACCTCCAGTTGCAGGGCCTCCTGTAGTCGCTGCTGCATTTCCTCCAGCTCCTGGATGCGCTGCCGCTGCCTGGCAGCTTCCTCCCTCTTCAGCTCCATTTCTGCTTGCATGGAAGCCCGGGCCTGTGTGCAGGGACACAGAGAGGTCAACAGAGGCACAGAGGAGGGTGGCAGTAGGTATGCTGCCCTTTCCTCAGGGCTCTGCTTGGTCACCTCAACTAGTTTTCTCCAGGTGAGGACCTGGGGAGTTCCTTCATGAGGTCCAGATTACCTGATCCCTTTCTTTCTTTTCTTTTTTTTTTTCTTTTGAGACTAGGTCTCACTATTTTTGCCCATGGAATCGCAGAATCACGTTACCCAGGGTACCACAGACTCAAGCAATCCCAGCCTCAGTTTCCCAGGTAGCTGGGATGACAGGCGCGCGCCACCATGCCCAGCTATTTTTTTGGAACTAGGTCTCACTACAGGCCCCAGGTGGAACTCGAACCACGATCCCTGGCCCCGGCCGCTTCATAGGCTGAAGCTTACAGGCACGAGCCACCGTGCCCGGCCTGATCCCTTTCTGAGAGTCTGACTGGACGGGATAATTGTCAGTGAACATAGATGCTACAAGGTGGAAAGGGACTCAAGTCACCTTCTGAGCACCAGAATTAATAATTATTATTACATATAAAATGTATTATTATTATTAAGGTTAGAATGAGGAAGGGGCGACTATAATAACTGTTGTAATAACTGAAAATGTCTACTCATTTGCTCCTCACTATGCCTCAGTGAGTAAAATTCTGTTAGTATCAACATGTCACTGACAGGAAATTGAGGTACAGAGAGACTAAGTAACTCGCTCCTGAGAGGCAGACCAGGGGTTAAATCTAGTGTCTGACCCCAGAATTGGAAACTCTTAAATCCTAACTCGCTTCTACATTCCCAGTTTGCCCCCACATTTGTTCTGCCTTCCTCCTGCTGGCATTGCCCAAACTGGTTTTGCTATAAACTCAGATCAACCTAGTCTAACCTAGACCAGCCTTGGTCCAAGGTTACCGTCAAACACATAGTCAGTCGCTAGCAACTTCTGCCCAAGCTCCGCCTCCAGTTAACGGCTGGGAGAACCAGACTCCACTCTGCCCACATCCTTTGGCTCAGGCCCCTCCACACCACCTCTCGTTTCGGGTAGTCCCCCTGCTCACCTTCGCGCCTTCCCACCCCTTCCTTATCCCACAGGTCTTCCTCCTGCCACCAGCGTGGTCCCATGCCCATTCCTCAAAACCAAGAGCTACGATTTACCAGACCCAGTCATTCGGAGCCCAATTTTCCTGACCTGGCCGTGCACCCAGTCTGGCAGAAGCACCCTCAACCCGTCTCCATCTCCACCTCCCCTGCAGCCAGCGCCGCCGCCGTCGCACCTGCTCGGCCTCGCGCAGCTGGCCCTCGAGTGCCTGCTGCAGTTCGCGGTGCTGGCTGCGGCGCCGCTCCTCCTCCTCCTGCAGCAGGCGCTCGGCTTGCCGCTGCGCCTCTTGCAGCAGCTCCAACTCCTGTAGTTTCCGCTCCTTCTCTTCTTGCAGCTGCTGCAGCCGCACCAGCTCTTCCTCCTTGGCTGCCCGGCGCCGCTCCCGCTGCTCCCGCTGCTCGCGCCGCTTCTGCTTCAGATCCTTGTGCAGCGACGTCTTCCCCTCGGCCTGCAGTCGGATGGCTGTCTGGATGGCTGGGGGCCGCGGGAGAGGGTCAGCAGGGGGCTGGGGGCGGATGCGGAGGGGGCGGGAGGAGTCTTGAACCAACCACCGCCCGAAAGGGGCCTTAACAATTGCGCGGGGCAGGGTCATCGCCACCTTTTTACACGGAGGAGGCCAAGGTGGCCCAAGTGGACCCGGGCACTAACAGCACTCACCTGCCGTCCATTCCTGGCGCTGGCGTGTGTCTGAGGCGCTCATTTCGTAGGTCCGGGTGGCGGTCTTCACACAGAACATACAGCGCTTCCCCTCTCGGTCGGGTAGCACCTGGGACATGGTAAGCGGCCCCCCGTCAGGCTGGCCTCACTGGGGTCGGGGTCACATGTGTCCGGGGGTGCCCCAGTTCAAGCGCTACACCTCCTCCTGGCTGATCGTCTCCCCCAGACACCCCTCAACTGTGCAGGGGGGCTGCCCAGCTTCCAGGTAGCTGTGGGAGTGTTTGGCTCTTTGAGGTGGGGTGGGACCATTTTCATGGTTGTATCTCTCGTGGATGCCTAGCCAGAGCTGCCACCCCAGGTCTATGTGGCTCGTGCTTGAAAATCGTCAGTGACAGGGTTCTCGCTATCCGGTTCACTGATTTTCACATAGTCCGGCCAGTTAAGAAATTCTTCATTCATTCATTCATTCATTTATTCATTCATTCATTCATTCTACAGATATTTTTTGAAGTATCTGCTGAGTGTCACATGATGTTTTAGGCATTTGGCATAAGGCCTGTGCCTAACAGGTCATTCCTGCCTTCCCTAATAAGCTTACTTCCTAGTAGAAAATCGTATCTATCAGGTATTAAGCACCTTGTGTTCTAGAGTCTGTACTAACATGTGCATCATTTATCCACTCCTCCCAAACAGTCCAGCCAGGCAGATATTATCACTCCAACTCACAGAGAAACTGAGCCTGGGAGAGACCCAGCTACCTGCTCATGTCACACCCTGTTAATGGGACTGGGAGTTCTGTCTAAATCTGTGCTCTTTGCACACTGGCACCTTTTTCTTTATATGACAAAAGTGAACAGAGCCTAAGAGGCTATAATGATGATTTTAAAACATAATATCAAGTACTAATGAGAATGAAAAAATCAGAACCCCATGTACTGCAGATGAGAATCTAAGATGGTGCACCCACTCAGGGCAAATAGTTGGACTGTTTCTCAAGATGATGAACCCAGAATTACCAGTGATCTGGCAATTCTGCCTGGGAAGGTATGCACTAAAGAAAAGTGAAAAGGAGCATGAAACTTGACATGGATGTTCACAGCAGCATTCCAGTAGCAAAAGACAGGAACAATTCAAATGGTCATCAGCAAATAAATAGAGAAACAAAATGTGGCACCAGAATATTATTTAGTCAAAGCCGGGCATGGTGGCTCATGCCTATAAGCTTCAGCCTATGAAGCAGCTGGGGCTAGGGATCACGGTTTGAGTCCCACTTGGGACAACATAACGAGACCTAGTCCCAAAAAAATAGCTGGGCGTGGTGGCACGTGCCTGTAATCCCAGCTACCTGGGAAGCTGAGGCTGGGGATCGCTTGAGTCTGTGGTACCCCAGGCAATGTGAGCCAGTGGTTCCATGGGCAAAAATAGCGAGACCTAGTCTCAGATTAAAAAAAAAAAAAAGAATATTATTTAGTCATAGAAAGGAATGAAATTCTGATCCATTCTATAGCACAGATGAACATTGTGCCAAGTAAAAGAAGCCAGGTAGACAAGGATGAATATTTTGACTCCACTTGTACGAGGTGCCTGGGGTAGGCAAATTCTTAGAGACAGAAGCAGAATAGAAGTTATCAGGACTTGGGGGAAAAGGGTAGAGAAGGAGTGAAGAGTTAAGCTTAACTCTTGTTAAGGTCATTGTTTCTGTTCAGAGTGATGAAAATTTGGCAAGTGGTGAATAGTGATGGTCACACAGTATTGTGCATGGACTTGGTACTAACTGACTTAAACAGTTGAAATGAAAATTTTCATGTCATTTATATTTATTACTATAATTAAAAAAAATTTAAGCCCCTAGGGCCAGGCACAGTGGTGTGTGCCTTTAATTGCAGCCTCTGGAGCGAGACTGGGACTAGGAATTGCTTGAATCCGTGGGTTCAAGACCCACCCGGGGCAACGTAGTGAGACCTAGTCCCAAAAAATAGCTAGGTATGGTAGCGTGTGCCTGTAATCCCAGCTACCTGGGAAGCTGAGGCTGGGGATCAATTGAGTCCGTGGTACCCCGGGCAACGTGAACCTGTGGTTCCCCAGGCAAAAAATAGCAAGACCTAGTCTCAAAAAAAAACAAAAGAAAAAAATTTAAGCCTCTGAAATGATCACGGATAGAGCCCAAAGGAGGACAGGGAGCAGAAGGGACAGAAGAGAGAGGCATGGAAAAAGAATACAAAGCTATAGTTGCTAAAGAAAATAGAAGTGAAGGAGAAAGCTCTTGTAAGAGTTTTTATAAAAGTTTTGCTGAGTAGTGAGAGGCATAAGTCATCACCTCTCAAATCTTTAGCAAAATCCTTATTATTCACCAGTGACTTTTGAAAATTTTCCAGTATTTTTGAAAAATTAGTGCTGCCACGGATGGGAATGGCCCTCAGGCACTGTGTTGGGCTATACTCATCTAAGCAGACATTCGTACCACTGCACCTTTTCTTCATTTCTTCTCTTTCTGACCCCCTTCCCACACTGGCAACCTTCTGAGCCTGGGCTGTCCTCAACCCCTTCACTTGCCCCCTTACCTCCACACAGCATTGCGCATCCAGTGGGATAGTACCCCTTTTTTCCTTGCACTCTTCACTCCCAAAATAGCAGAGGCAGGTTGGTTGCAACTGGAACCAGCGTTCTGTCCAGTTCCTCCTCAGATGCCCTCGCTTCCACAGGTAGCCCTGCAGTCAAAGCAAAGTCAGAGGCTTCACCAACCACCTTTTCATTCCCCCTTGGGGTCCTTTCTTAATTCCAGCCTAGCCTCACCTGCTTCAGGACATCTTGAATGAGCTCCTGGTAGACCTCATGGATAGCCATGCTGAGGGTGTCCCGCCCCACGCCACGCAAACAGCGGCCTGAGTTGAAGAGCTCCAGGAACTGCCAGACACTGAGTCCCCCGGTCGTCTGGGCTGCCTGGGCCTCCTGGGCCAGCAGCTCCTCCAGCTCGCCCAAGCCCACCTCCAAGCTCATGCTGCTGAGTACCTTCTTCAGCAGATATTCCACCTGGAAGGAAAGGGACCTGGTGACAGCTGCAGACATTGTGGCCAGTGCCACCACCAGGGGGCACTCTCACCTGGTTCCCAGAGTCTGGGTGGTGGTGCCAGGAACAGGCGGTGGGGAGTGGGGCTGAGGACTAAATGCTGGTAGAGACCAAGACAGAGATTTTGGAGAAGATCCTGGGACCACCAACCCCAATTAGGGCATCCATTCCCTCCTCCCATCCTACATTCCCACTCTTTTATGCCTTAAGGACAGAGTAAAGGTGGTAGCTAAGGGCTAGAGGCCAGGCAGACAAGAAGTCTTAGAAAAGATCAGAGGAGGTACAAGAACCATCTCATCCAATACACTCACTTCTGCTGATAACAAAACCAAGGCCCAAAGGGAAAAGTGTCATCTTCTGAGTCATGCAGTACATGAGTGGCAACCCAAACTTGATTCAGGTCTCTTGAATCTCATTTGACTCCTTATTTCATGCCCTATTCCTTAACCCCGAGGATCCTTTCTTTATAGGAGGGCAAGGGCATTGAGGGCGGAGGCAGAACAAGTACAGGAAATCTGTTACCAAGGGGCAGGAAGTGGTGGT
>PVHY01015220.1:10742-36535 GCA_004024945.1 Uropsilus gracilis
CAAACAGAAGCAAGCAAAGCTGAGGGGAGTTAGACAGATAGGTCTTGTATGAGGTCCCCTTCTTTTTTTTTTTTTGCCCGACCTTGAGGACCCCTTCTTTGTGGTACTGCATACCCTGATATCTCCACAACTGCCAAGAGGACTATAGGGTCAGGAGAAGACAGAATGGACAGGGGAGAAGTGTAGAAGACTACAGGTCATTTGGGAAAGTGAACAGTTGGCCCCATGTTCTGGATTCACCTCTACTCCCAGGATGCCTCCCTGGGCCCCTGGGAGGAGTCTGCTCTAACTCTCCTCTACACTGAAGACAGGAATGGAAAGTCTGGAACTAGAAACAAACTTGGCTGCCCATCAGGAGTAATGGAGAGCTGCATCAGGAAGTTCTTCCTTCTCCACGACTGGCACCCTTTTCAGATTGTCATAGTGCCTAAAATCCTGCCATCTGATCTTGAAAGTTTTCATTTAAAATTGCCTACTAGTATGGCTGAGCACGGTTGCACGTGCCTGGAAGCTGCACCTTAGGAAGCCGCGGCGGAGACCGGGGATTGAGGCTTGAGTCCCGCTCGGGGCAATGTAGTGAGACCTAGTTCTAAAAAAATAGCTGGGCGTGGTAGCACGCGCCTGTAATCCCAGCTGAAGCTGGGGATTGCTTGAATCCGTGGTACCCCAGGCAATGTGAGCCTGCGGTTCCACGGTCAAAAACAGTGAGACCTAGTCTCCAAAAAAATAAAAAAATAAAAAAATAAATAAAATTGCCTACTAGTAGACCAATTACTTGCATCTTTGTGTAGATAGAATTGGCACATCCCTTTTCTATCATGAGAGCAAACAGTACCCTGATGGAAGTATAAGTTTAGTTCTCCTAGGAGAAGGCACAGGTGCTCTAATATGCAGATCTAGGAGTCTGGAGACAGTTGGATGAGAAAAGAAATAGTAAGACAAAAAAGGGGATGTGGGAAAATATAGAGTCAGTTTGGCTTTCTTCACGGTTTTGCAGAGGCCTGGCTTCAAGTGACTCAGTCCCTGGAGCTGCTATCACTCTCACCTCATCAGGAACCATGATCAGAGGGTACTTGTCCTCAGACAGGAAGTTGAAGAGGCACCAGAGGCGGAAGGCATCCTGATTGGAGAGCATGCTGTTGCCGTTGCTATCTGCCCGGTAGTTCTTCTTGGCCGTCAGGGTCCAACACAGCTCATCAAAGTGCTCCTTAACGAAAGCCCCCTCCTCCACCTGCCACCAAGCCTGCAAGTCAGCAAGACGGCTGCCCCGTCCATGTTCTACCACCACACTAGGCTTCAGCTGGTTTCTTGGGGTCATCTACTACCCTGTTCCCTACCCTGTCAATTCAGGGCTCTAACATAAGGAATCCCTTGAGTTGATTACCAGGTAACTAGCTTGTTCCAACCACCCTGAACCTCCCAGCCCCCCAAACCCACCCCACCCAAATCCACACCCACCCAAGTCTTCCACAACAGAAAAAGTCTTTTTTTTTTTTGAGGCTAGGTCTCACTATTTTTGTCCGTGGAACCGCAGGCTCTTGTTGCCCGGGGTACCCCAGACTCAAGCAATCCCCAGCCTCAGCTTCCCAGGTAGCTGGGATTACAGGCATGAGCCACCACACCCAGCTATTTTTTGGGGACTAGATCTCGCTACGGGCCCCCAGAAAGACTCGAACCGCGATCCCCGGCCATGGCCATGGCTTCCTAGGCTGCCGCCTACAGGTAACTGCCACCATGCCCGGCCCCAGAAATTCTAATCCCTCAGCCCAGGGAGAAAGATGGGGAAGCCCAGGAAGGAGTACTTAGTCAAAACAAATCCGAGAAGAGCTAGGAGAAGGAATGGGGGGAGGGGGCAGTCGGAGAACCTTTTGTAAAGACAGGTAGAAATTGGAGGTGGATCTAAGCAAGGATAGGGTGTAGTTTATGGGACAAGTGGAGGTGAGAATAGAGAAGAAAACTGAAAGCAAGTTAAGGGAAACAAGAAAGGGGACAAGTAGCTGGGATATGAAGAAGGACATGGGATAAGAGGCGCAAACAAGAAGGACAGAAGCAGGAGTTTCATAGGCGGACAGAGTTAGAGTGGCAATGTATTGAGGTTGGGCAGGCTAGGAAGTGGGGAGAGGGTAGAGGTGACCCCCCTGGAAATTGGGCCCACCTTATCCAGGATGTACTTGTTGAGGTAGGGCATGTATCCCTGGCTGGAGACAGGGCCATCGTCATCATCTCGGAAGTGCTCCTCCAAGGCCACAGGGTCGTGGGGAATGTGCAAGACCGTGTACAGGTTGTGGGACAGCACCTGAGGCAGAGCGGTGGTTTGCCTTCCTGAGTCCCAACCAGAATTGGGCCAAAGACTGCTCCCACCTCCCTGCTCATCACCAACCCAACCTGGCTAAGTCCTCCGCAGACACAATTCTGCTCAACTATCATTAAAATTTGTAGTTACTATGCACCAAGCACTGAACTAAACAATTCATGCACTGACACCTATCCTCATTTTACAGAAAGGATAACTGAGGCCATGAGATGTTAAGTAACTCACCCAAGGTCACACACAGCTAGGACTCAAGCCCAGGCAGTCAAGTCCATAACCACTCATTAGGTATGGTATCCAATTTTTTTGTTTTTTTTTGAGACTAGGTCTCGCTATTTTTGCCTGTGGAACTGCAGGCTCACGTTGCTCAGGGTACCACAGACTCAATCCCCAGCCTCAGCTTCCCAGGTAGCTGGGATTACAGGCACGCACCACCACGCCCAGCTATTTTTTTTGGGACTAGGTCTCACTACGTGCCCTGAGAGGGACTCGAACCGTGATCCCTAGCCCCAGCTGCGGCTCCCTACTTACAAGTATGCACCACCATGCCCGGCCCAGGTTTGGTATCCTTTTTTTGCAGGCAAGGACAACTTGCTCAAGGACCAGGGATGCATGGTGAGCAAGAGCTTGGCATTCAAATCCAGCTCTGCAGATCCCAAGCCCATATGCCCCCTGTGATACTGGGCTGTTGGCAGAAAGGCAGAGTACTGCTCTGGGGCAGAAACCCTGAATTTATGATCAAGGCCATCGAACACTGTGTTCAGGTTGCAGCGTTCCTAGCCCTTGGGTATGTCTGGCTCCCAGAGGAGAGTGTGTAGTTTCAGTCACTGTCCCTCAGAAGATAGAAGGGACCTGGAGAGGACTCAAAGCGTCATTAAAAAATGACCTGTTGGATGGGGAGGATATGGGATGGCAGCTATGACAGTGTGGAGGAGAAATGGGTTGGTTAACAACCCCATGGTATTATAACAAAGAGGTTAATGTTTGAACAGGAAAATAAGAAACATATAAAATTGCTTTGGAATAACTTTGTTATAGTATTTATCCCAGACTGCATAAACAACAAATTATGACTCAACTGATGGTGGGCCAGCCACATGGGAGGTGCTCTCTGTGACCCACGTCTTATCTCCACAACAGCCATGACACACAGACATCATCATTCCTATTTTCACATGAACATACTAAGTCTTGGAGCCACTAAGAAAAATGGCAGAGCTGAGGCTGGTAGCAAGTGTGCATAGCACTGAAGGATGACTCCTCATTGGAATATTGACTTGGTAATTCTGACCTGAGCTCAGGAAGCAAAATTCACCACTATTCCCACAGTACTAAGTATTCTTGTGCACATCACAGGCAGTCTGTAAATGCCTTATTAACGGATGCTTTATCACCAGCAGTTAACTTGGAGCTAGCTCCAGCAGCTGGTAGGTGAACCCATCTTCATTCTCTTTTGTGACAGGAAGGGGGAAAAGAATTGAGACTTCTCCTTAAAGTGCTTTTGGGTTTCAGGTTCAACTTGGTAAGTGGGAAGTTGGGGGTGCCCAGCAAAAGGGTCAGTGTTTCTCTTTTCCTTCACTTCCTCTGGGGGCCCCTGCCTCAGTCTTGTTGCTACACCCTTCAAATTATCTCACATGCCATCTTTGGTTCTGTCATCTTCTGTTCTATAAAGGATATCTGAAGTTTCTTCCGTATTATGGCAAGGAGTCTTGACTTTCTTTGAGAAATACCTCTCTCCCCCATTCTCAACACTGATGGTATTTATCATTGCACCCCTACCCTACCTGGCTGCAGGGAGGGCCTAGCAGAGTCATGGTGATTAGTTTGAGGATGGATACATGACCAAATCTGGCCCAACAAGAGTTAGTCCTACCATTTCTGTTTGCTCTGCCAAAAAAAAAAAAAAAAAAAAAAAAAAGAGGTATATTCTTGTTGTGGATTGTTCAGCTTTGGAAAATTGTTGGCATTTTTGTCCATTTGTAGGAGATGCCTGCCTAACGATAAAGACTTCAGAGAGAAAGGTAGTGTCAGGGAATAAAGAATTATCCTTGGTGAACCTGGATCCAGCACACCAACAGCCAAATGATGCTGGGGGGTTTTGTTTATGCAAGCCAATAAATGACATCTCCCCTAAACTATTTCGAGTTTGGTTCCCATCACTTACATCCTGAAAAGACTGAATACATTTGTGATCACAGGCTTTCAACCCCACTCTAAGAGGTACTGCTGACTCAATGTCTCACACTTAAAATCCAGGGTGACTGACAGAACAATCATGCTGAATAGCCACTTCTGAAGTGATAAAATGGGTGTTATTTTAAGGGTTCTACATGCTCCCTCTGCCTCCTCTTCAAGCCTCAGAAGTACTTGTTTGCTTCCTACCTGGCGCCAGCCTAATAGCTATGCTCTGGTGAGGGAAGGGGACATGGAAGGCAGGAACCTTCACTAACTGGTGGTGAGGTCTTGGATAAACCCCTTCACCCTGAGTCTCAGTCTCACTGTCTATAAAATAGGGGATAATATTCACCAGGCTGCAAGGATAGAGTGAGATAATATATGTGGCATGCTGAACGCAGGCCTGTGCAGAGTAAGTGATAGCTCCTGTCTTGTACAGAAAGTGATTTTTTTTACCTAACAGATTGACATGATGGAAAAGACTAATAACACTGAGTACCAATAAGGTTGTGGAGACACAGGGGCTTGAAGGTCATACTGGAGAGTGTGAATTGGTTAGCTTTTTGGGCGAGGGGATCAGAGTTCATCAAACTTAAGCTTGGGCATGACCTTTGCTTTAATGCCTGCACTCAGACAATCTACGATGTTCAGGAAATAGCCGCACAGATGAGAGTGTTCACCGCAGCATTTTTATGATATGAAAACTCAAAGAGAGCCTGAGGCTTCTTCAACCGGGGACTCACACCCTGACATGGACCTACACATGGATGAACAGATTTTACTTCTACCATGTTTGTGCTCATGGCAAGATTTAACTTCCTGACACCTTAGTCTTCTCCGTGGGGATAACGATGGGGGTCTGCTCTACAGTTTTTATGTTTTTGTTTTTAGAAATAACGAGTTAAGTGTAGCACCTGGTGAGTTGTACGATGCTTAGCAAAAGCCAGGAACTGTTTTTATTTTATTTGTATGAACAGATATGGAAATATCATATACTAGGACATATACTAGGTGATGAAAAAAGCAAGCTATGGAAAGAAATGTTGGTAAAATAAATATGTGTAAAGATTAGGTTCATGCCTGGGTTCTGGGCCATGACAAACTACTATTTCAGTAGGTCCAAGCAAACATCAGAACATGTGGTTCAACCTGATATGTTATTTGTACACAGAAGAAATCTACAAGACTCAGCAAACCTAACAGCTATCACTCCATCACCCCTCCCTAGAGAGAAGAAAATCTTTTTCTTTTTTTAAACTTTGTATCTGTCTTAGAATTTTTTAAACCAGTAAATGTTTCACTTTTATGATAATTTCATCTTCTTTAACATTATATTCTTTTGCATTCTGTTTTTTTTTTTTAAACCAAGAGCATATACTGCTTTTATGATAAAATTTAAAAACTATACAGGCAAAAAACCAAGGGTGCCATTAACCACTGTTATTAATGTACCCCATTATTAAGTTGCTCTGTAATAACTCTTTTGCTCGGTGTGTTCTGTATTTCTTGAGGGTAGCAAGGTCTCTAATTTCAACCCTGACTCCAGAGCTCTGTACAATGTCCCCCCCAGATGAAATGTTTTTGACTGACTCAAGTCTCACACAAAAAACAAACTTTTGCCTCAAGCAAGGTCTTTGCACTTGCTCTTTCCTTCAGCCTAGAACATTCATTGCCCCCAAGTCATGGCAAGTTTCACATCTTCTCCTCTTTACAGTCTTTTCTAAGACTTCTCTGCCCATTTTATTTAAAATCTCTAGCCCCATACCCTCTAGTACCCATACTCCCTACTCCTTTTTCTGCTTTAATTATTAAGTCATGCATCAGCTTCCATCATGATACATTATACTTAGTTTATCATTGTGTTTTCTGGCTAGATTATCCATCCAACACTGAGACTTCTGTTTGTTTTATTCACTGTTGGATCACTGGGTCTGGCACATAAATGAACACTCAATAAATATCTGTTGAACAAACTAGATGTTTCATGGGGGCAGTTCATCAAACTTCAGAAAAATACAAGTCTTCACTGACATGGACTGAATCTCTCTAAGCAAATTATTTTCAAAGGTCTTGTTTTCACATCGTGTAACAGGAGGTTCAGAACCCCCTTCCACTCAGGCACAGAACCTGAACACATACCACAGCACGCTTGTTTGAGCTGTTCTTCGTTCATGCACCCACGCCCTCCTCCAAGACCTTCCTCGCCTGTACCTTTTGCTGCTAGCTCTGAGGAGCCTAGAACAGCGGCCAAACAGCCTTGGGGTGTGAGGGCTGAAGGATCAGTCTCCAGACACTCAGGGCCTCTACCCAAAGAACTCATTAGACCTTAGACTGCCAGGCTTCCTGTGCCTGCATGCGGGTGTGGGCTAGGGGTGGGGAGAGGGTGGGACCAGAGGGCCTCGCTGGAAAGGAAATGACAGGGGTGGAGGCCAGAATGCGCAGGCGCTCACCTGCTGATTTCAATCAGTCCTCAGCACTGGAGGCAGGGGCTTCATTATGCTGGGTTTACACTTGAGGAGATTAAGAGTGGAGAGGTGAAGTGTCTCAACCAAGGTCTGATCTCTGCTACACTAGGTCTTGCTGAGCATCACAACCAGCCTGGAGCCAGTGAAACTGAAATATGCTGGGGCCAACCCAGATACTGACTCAAAGTTTCCAGGGGTGGAGTCCAGGTGTTTGTAGTTTTCACAAGCTGCCACTGGGGCTCCCTCAGAGGACAGTCTCCCCCACCCACCTAGGCAACTTCTGACCTCTGGGGTGGCAGTTGTTGACCTTTGAGAGGCTTCATTTATTCACTGTTTCCTCTGGAGGCATGTGGGAAAGTGGTTCTCTGCTAAGGACCTGGGTGGGGGGACCCCCTAAAAACCTCAAATGTGGGGAATAAGGGTGGGTGCCAGGCTGAACTGAAGACTAGTTCCCAGTCTTCAGGTGTAGATGCAGATACATGGGATTTGGGAATCCATAAAAGCACCAGACAATGACACAGAGACAATGAATAATCTCTTTCTCTGTCCTAGATGGCTACTAGTCTTCATATCTATCTATGTTTGAAGTGGTTTTTAAAATATATACAAATCTTTTAAAGAGTTACTGGATATATTTTCTCAATCAGGATATACCAAAGCTTAGCGACTATTATGAGGGAAGAATGTCAGGGATTTTATAAGGTGGGAATTTCTGAATTAGTTGTGTGCCTGCTGAGAGCGTGAGGAGTCTGAGGGGCAGTGGTGTGCAACAGAAGAAAGGTGGAGGCTCATAAAAGGGGGAGGAGAACCTGTCTCAGGGTCAGTTTCTTTCAACTTCACTTGATTTACTTCAAGTGAAATAAATTTATTTTTATGAACTAATTGAAAAGCTTGATGAGACCCAGTTCCCTTTGATTTTACAGATGAGTATTTAGAACGTCAAGAGCTGGTAGTTACTTGCTCAAAACCAGCCAGCTGGAGATGCATAGGTGTAAGTAAGCCTGTGTGGCTCTGAGTCAAGTGCTCTATAGGTCACAACCCACCCCCTTCCCCTCCCTCTTTCCCCTCCCCACCATCCTCACCCAAGGGGACTGGCAGCAGGTAGGGTCAGGGCAAAGTTGACGACCCTAGCCAACAGATGCCTGGACTTGAGTTATCTTCCACCAAGGAGACATCTATACTTCCTCAGAGTGCGCAGAGCCTGACACTCAGGGACTCTTGGTGGACAGGTGGTCTGGGCCTTGTGACTGCCAATTGGAGGCTCAGGAGCTTGGAGAACTGACAAGGCCAAGTAGGGAAGGCCCCAATTTGCTCCCTGCTCTTGGCAGTGAAGGTGTGAGGGTGGGTCAGCTGCCTCCCGAGATCCTCATCAGACTGGAGACACACTGCTCTATCTATCCACATCCCTAGTCCAGCCCTCTTTCCCCCAGGTCTGGCAGTCAAGGGTGAGGAGGCTAGTTTTTCAGCAGATGCCCCATGAGGTCTGAAACCAATGCCGCTCACTCAGGAAGAGGAATTAGAAAACCCATTGCTCCCAAGGGCCCTCACCTAGAGGTCCTGCCAGGAGAGCTGCTCACACCTAAAGTTCCCCAGAGGAGGTGGTTCTGAGGAAAAATGCACAGCCCTCAATTCCTGAGAAATTTGTGTTCAACCTAAATCCACCCTGGGCAGACACGTCATTCTTATCAGTCTATTTTCATTGTTCTTAACCCAATTGGACAATGACCATTGTATTTATTACAGGAATTCAAAAATATTTCTTCCCCAAGTCTTCTCAGCTCCAGAGAAAACAATCCTGACTACTTGGGTTATTTCTCAGACAACCTGCTGTGCTTCCTCCTCCCTCAGGCTCCCTCTTGGCCAGACAGCAACACCTCAGGGGAGGAGTGACTGTCACTGAAGCAGCTTGCTGGGGCTAGTCTCTGGCCTGCTCCCAATTGAGGACCCTAAGACCAAGGACTTTTTTTTTTTTTTAAACCAAGGTCTGGCCAGGCATGATGTCATATGCCTGTAAACGGCAGCCTAGGAAGCCATGGCTGGGGTCAGGGATCACGGTTCGAGTCCTGCTGGGGGCACATAGCAAGACCTAGTCCCCTCAAAAAATAGCTGGGCGCATGCCTGTAATCCCAGCTACCTGGAAAGCTGAGGCTGGGGATTGCTTGGTCTGCGGTACCCCGGGCAATGTGAGCTTGTGGTTCCGCAGGCAAAAATAGCGAGAACTAGTCTCAAAAAATAAGAGACTAGGTCTCGGTATGTTGCCCAGGGTTGTCTCAAACCTGTGGACTCAAATGATCCCCAGCCTCAGCCTCCCAGGTAGTTGGAATTATAGGTGTGCACCACCATGCCTGGCCCAAGGACAGTTTTGGTGAGGCTAGACTAGCCCCAAGATCTTTTCTCCCTAAGTCTTTTCAGGGGAGGGAATCGACCCTACTGGCTTATCTCTCTCATCAGCTTCTTCCTCTGCCTTCTGACCACTTCTCTATTACTCCTTTGCCTTTCCGGCACCCCCACCCCCAACACCATCATTACTTCCTCCCATTCCCATGTCCACCACCATGGGCTTGGGGGTGAATTGCTTTCCTTAGCCTCCAAAGGGCCCTTGCCATTTCTACCCTCACCCACTACCAAGGTCCAGCACTCTCACCGCTAGCTCAGACTCCCAGACTGGACAAATTTTCTGTTAAGCTATGGAGAAAAGGGGCCATTGATCCTGTGTGACCAGAGGCTGCTGTCAGTGGGCTCAATTTGAGCTGTAATGTGGTAAAAAAACAGCAGACAGTTCAAGTATGCAAGCTCCCCACGGAGTTGTCCCTGTAAATACTCCACTTGTGTGGGTTGGGGGTGGGCAGTGGTCCAGTTAAAGGCTCCAGTTAAAAACTCTTACTGCTGATGGCATCAAAAAAGAGGAACCACCGAAGTCTGTACCCTCCATATGTGAGGTGCAGAGACAGCCTGGAGAGATCACAGGGGCTGTAGGTAGGAAGAGGTAAAATATGGTATCTTCGAGGCAACTAAGTAGGAGGTTGGAATTTCTCCCACAAAGGAATAGAGTGGGAGGTGGATGTGGGGCAAGGGGAGGGTTTTGAATGATGTACTTTTCTCTAATCTAATACTAAAGATCCAACTAGATTTAAGTAGAATGAATGGAAGGAGGTGCTGGTGGTCCTTCCCTGGGAGGAGGGGATGGGGAGTCAAGAATTGTTTACTGAATGCTCACAAGTCTGGCTAAGGGATAGGACCAATTTGGGTCATCTAAGTTCATTGTGCCTGAGCTTAGCAAAGTAGGAGGTTGGAAGGGGGTGGGCATAATGCTTACCCTGACCTACTCATTTGTCTTTGGTTTCTAGGCACCGCTTTATGGTGCTCATTCATTAAGAATGGCTGTTTCTTTGAGACTGCACCCCTCTTTTTTGTGTGCGTGGGTGCACCAGGGAGATACCACTATGGATCTTAGCCCCATCTAGGCACATAGTTCAGTTAGATAAAGTAAGAAGTTAGGAGGGAGACTACCAGAGGGTCATTGTTTCTCTTCTTTACTTCCCTCTGGGCAGTTATTCCCTGATCCCCTCAACTCTTGTTCCTACTCTTTAAATTATCTTAAATGCCATCTTTAGTTTTCTTTTTTGTTCGAGAGGACATTTAAAGTTTCATCCTGAATAAATATTTGTAGAGTGAGTGAATGAAGGAAAGTCCCAGAAAGCCAGGCCTACACTAGTCCTTTGTCCCAGTGTTCCCTGGCTCCAACAGCCCAGAGGGAGAAGGCAACACTAATGCAGGAGTAGAAGAAGGGAGGAGAGAAACTTTTTGGCCTCTCAGGAATTATCTAGGACCAAATAATACAATTATTTGTATATTTAAGATAGAGTTTCCTTCTTCTCTCCACTCTCTTTCAAGGTTGCACACTTAAGGTATATTTCCAACCTGGTGGGGCTGGGGGGGTAGGGGTTGGGGATGGTGATCTGAGAGCATTACAGTGGGGTCCCCGGTCCTTGGCCCTGTCTCGTGCTGTCCTACCCAGGAAGCAGGGCTCAGAGAAATTATTTTCCTGCCAGAAGACAGCAAGCCAAAACATAAGCTGGCCAGGTTTGGGACTGGGAGAGGCTCTTTAAGCTTCTCCCTTTGCTCCGGGAGGAAGCTATTGACAAGTACTAGCTAACTGTCTCTTCAAAGGCAAGAGAAAGAGGCAGGAAGGAGCAGGGTACGTGCCCAAGCTTGATTCAGGGGAGACATGTGTGCTCATCGCAGTCTGGGAAGTGGCTTGGCCCATGGCCCTCTGAGGCCCATGCTGCTCCACCACCCTTCCGACAGTTAAAGGTGGGGGGGGGGGAGGCAGTCTCTAAGCAGAGAATCTGTACATACCTCACCCGGCCCTCTGGACAATGGGCAATGGCACCCACCAGGTCATGGTGCCTCAGCTACCCAAGACTGCCCCCCCATCTGGGCCTCTGGATGGCTGGGTGCCCCAGAAGCAGCACAGGGCTTACTACTGGCTTCCAGGTGGCAGAAGTTGATGAAATGTTATCTCCTAGCCTCCCGAACCGAACCCCCTGGGGCCCCTCACCTTGAGCTGGGACTTGGAGACCTTGCCGCTCTTCTCCACATCCAGTGCCGTGAAAGCGTACCAGATGGACTTAAGCAGCTCCTTGCGAAGGGCCATGGCTAAGGCGCTGGCCAGGCCTGGGGGCGGCTCTGACACAAAGATCCGGTTTCAGGAAATGCAAACGGCTGCTGAGACCGCAGAGGGGCCATGGCGTGGAGCGAGAGCTCCACCTGCCTGCTCAAGCAGGCTCTCTGTGCTGGCAGGAACTCGTCTGTTGCTTTGGTAGTGCTCAGTCCTGTTGGCTACTGGGGACTAAGCCCTGGGAAACTAGAGCTCCTACTTAGTCCCAGAGTTTCTAGAGCCTGTGGGTTCCCAGAAGCAGCTTGCTGAGGAAAAAAAGAAAGGTCCTCCTGACTTTGGAATGGAGATTCAATCTCAGCTACCAGGTAAGCCTTGGATAAACAGTTAACCTCCTTGAAGTTTCCTCACTGGTCAAGTAGGAAAAATACCTACCTCATCAGAGAGCTGTAAGAATGTCCGAGGGTGGATGTAAAGCAGAGCAGGCACGAATAAAGCATTTCTTTCAGCATTACTGTGTTGGTGGGGAGCCTCCCAAGCGGAAGAAAACAAAGGCAATGGCACAAAGCTGGAGGAGGAACTGGGCCAGGGCACCTCTCCAGGTCAGGCGGACTTAGCACGTGACTTACTGCCTCCCCATCCTCTGGGCTTTGGCTCTTTAACACACAACACTGCCCACTCTGAGGCCTAGCAGCCCCAAAGACTAAGAGACTGTGAAGCACATGGGCTAAGTCTTATGGTGGGATCCATTTCATGAGTGCTGGGAGTAGGAGGCTGGGATTCAGGGACCTCCACACCTAGGTATTCGCTCAGATCTGATGTCTTAAGGTTGCGATACACCCCTGCCAGGAGCAGAGGTCATGGAGACACAAGTCTACTCAGGCACTGGGATTCCCCCCTCTTCCCCCCAAGGCTTTCAGCTTCCAAGTAGCCAGTTGCAAGAGTAAATGGGAACTTATCAGACATCCCAGGGAAGGATGCCTGGATCCAGGGAGAGAGTTCCATTCCAAGGTGGCTGGAATAGACAGCCATCACTGAGGAGGAAAAGCAGCACCTCCAATCCCTGAAATGTTCTCATTCAAGTTCCATCTGCATCCTTCTTTTGAGCTGGGGTTGGTCTGGTCCTACCATACATACACATTTGCGTGGGGTCTAACTATGGCTCTGGAATTTCACAGCATGGCCCAGACACCGAACTGAGCCAGCTCAGTGCTGGGTACCAGAGTCAAGAGTTCAGCATCAGAGACCCTCAGTATCCTTGGCAAAGGTGAGACCCCCAAGTCCCACTTAAATATGAGGCTTTGCCCACAGGGAGCAGCCAACTGTGATCAGTGTGTATGTGTGCGTGTGTTTATGTGTTGGGGTGGGTGGGAGTTGTGAGGTAGGGGAAAAGTTCCTTCCACACAACCATTCTGAGGGTTGAGATCCAACTGGAGCTAGAAACAGTGAGGCTGTGCTGGGCTTATTTGGCCCCCTCAGTGCCCATGTGCTAAGCTGCAGACAGGAAGTTCCCGGCAGCTTCCCAGAACTTATTTTATACTGGGCTTCCTCCCTTGTGCCTCCCCCCTCCCCCCACCAAGGGCAATACCTAGAGCAGCAGTGGGGATGAATGTGCCAGGATAGGGGAGGAAGAGCCTGGTCTGATTAGCCTTGTCATGAGGGCATGATGCTGAAAGGAGGCAAAGAGGGACACAGGTGGAAACTTTGGAACTTTTATTAAATAGTCATTCACCCGTTTGCCACCACCGCTCAGAGCAGGAAAAAAAAAATATCAAAATGGAATTAAAAAAACAAAACAAATTCAATCCTCAATATGTACAAAGGTGCTCCCTGCATTTCTGTCACAGAGAGGTTGGGGAGAAGCTGGGGGAGGGGGCTGGGCACCTTTCTCCAGCCACAGGCCCCTGAGCATTCTGAATGCAGTGGCAGGAAGTCTCTGCTGCCAGTGGCCAGGCATCTTGGCTGGCCTGTAGGGAGGTGGTTATTGCTGGGAGGGGCAGGACTGGATCTGCTCTGCCCCAACTGGGCTGAAGAGCTATCTGCCCTCTCCCCTGATGGGCAGTGACTAGTCCAACTACAGGACCAGTTCCCATAGCAGCCCCAATCGCCTGCCACCTGAGAAGGAGAGTAGACTGAGGGCAGGGAGGGTGTTCTCTAGAGGGAGAAGAATGGGCACACAGCAGATTTTGAGGCCCAGTGCAGCCTGATCATCAAACCCGTCCTCCTAAGCTCCTGAGGATGGTGCGTTTCTCCGATTCCAGCTGCTCAGTCCTCCTCCTGAGCAGGACCCCCAAGTTAGGCCACTTTCCTGCTGCCTTCTTGCCCTGGAGACCTACATGGGCAACTTCCATGAGCCAGCCCTTGGAGGCAAGGATGCGGCATGCCACTTCCTCCATCACCATGTGGGATCCGATCCTCCCAGGCTCAGCAGCCACTCTCCGACTCTGTGGTCTCCAGGGTCACAGCTCCTTGCTGCATGGCAGCGGTGGCCACACTGATGGCTTCCTCTAATGTCTGCTGCTCCTCCAACTGCAGGGAAGGGGATGGAGAAGCAAGGAGAATAAGACATCCTTCTGGAGTCTAGCAGTAGTAGTATATTCTCCATCTACCCAGGGCCCCACACTAGGTGATTAATTTGGTCCCAATAAATTATCTTTGATAAAGAGTTTGATACATTTGATAAAGATGCTACTAGGCTGGGTACACCCCTGGTGGCCATCAAAACATGGGACTGTCATCAAACTGCAGGCTGTCTTAAAGGATACCTTGGAGAGTGGGAGCTTTAGAGCATTTAAAAGCAAGGATTTAGGGTTGGACACGGTGGTGTGTGCCTTTAATCGCAGGCTATGAAGCGAGGCTGAGACTAGGAATTGCTTGAGTCCTCAGGTTCGAGATCTGCCAGGGGCAACATAGCAAGACCTAGTTTCAAAAAATAGCTGGGCGTGGTGGTGTGCGCCTGTAATCTCAGCTACCTGGGAAGCTGAGACTGGGGATCACTTGAGTCCGTGGTACCCTGGGCAAAATAGTGAGACCTAGTCTCAAATAAATAAATGAAAAATAAAAGCAAGGATTTTGGCAGCTCAGAGACCATCAGCCATGGTCTCAGGTGCCAGCTATGCGGCTGCCACAAACGACAAACTTGATGAATTTGAGATAACAGGGATGCTCCTAGAAGAAATCGTATTGGCAGAAACAAGTCAGAAAGTAAAAGAAACCAAATGGTTTCACTAATATATGGAACATAGGAAAAACAAACAAAAGGCCAGGAGGAAAAATCAAAACAAGCTACAACAAAACTAAAGTACACAACTGGGGTGGGGTGTGTGTATGTGTGAGGAGGAGTGTCAGGGAGGGGAGGTGGTGGGTGAACCCTGGGGAATGCAAATATATAAATAAACTATTGACATGAAAAAAATAAAAGCAAGGGTTTGAGCTGAGATTTTTGGTGACTTACATGATAAAAGTGAAAACTATCACTATCTATGAAAACCACAATTAATGAATCAATACAGGAATATTTGAAATTCAACAAATAGGAGTATATAGCATCTGTTCTTAAAGCAAATTTGATCAAGCTATAGATTCAATTAGACATTGTTTCTCATCCATGAACTAGATACATTTGAAAAATCAAAGGATAATATATAATATGACCATCTAAGAAAGGAGGGGAAAACTATGAATATTTAAGATCCTCATGTTTCTCAAGTGGTAAAGAGATTATATTTCTATTGGGGCAGTTTTTAATCTTAAATTTTATATGTATTAATAATTTATTTATTATCTTGATGTTACCAAGAGGGATTGCTAGTATTTGTGCTTTGTAGAAATTTGAGTTTGAAAAATATTTAGCTCCTTAGGTTTTAGTGCATTTTGCACTTTATCTTAGCTAAAAGGCTGAGAAGTGATTTTATTGCATTTTTGAAAAAACGCTTATCATCTAAAAAAAAGTCTATTAGGCTAGTGAGCCAGGTGGTGGTCCAGGGTTAGAGATCATCTTGCTCACACAAGGGGAATGACTGGTTAAAGAGGACCTTAGGATTATCTACATCCATTGCCTTACTTTTCAGTAAGAAGAAATGAGAAACAAAGAGATAAAGAACTCAGACCATCAAATATAGTCTAAAAGCCAGAAGGCTCTCAACTCTGCCTCAGTCAGGAAAGTCTTGAGAGGCGTGTGTAGATATAAGTAGAAGGAATCTATCCTCTGAAATCAGCTTTTTGAGCTCCAATGGCCTTTTCTTTAAGATTTCTGTCTAACTTCCCTCCTTTCCTCGCTTTCTCAGGCACTGGGATCTTCCCAGATCACTACCCACCTGTACTGCAATGTGTGTTCCGTTGGCTGTGGCCAGCAGCGCCACCTGTTGATGGTGAAGGGATGCTACACTTGAGTCCTCGGCCACCACAGTCCCAGAGGTAATGATGGTGACCTGGAATAGAGAAGAATTAGGTTTTCTAATCTACCTAACATTACTCTTTCTCCCCCCAATCCAAGTAAAAATCCCTCCTAACTCGGCACTTAGGAACCCAGGAGAAATAGATTAAATTATTATGGGTCAAATTAATTAGTGTGGGGCTCAAGAGCGAAGCTATTTTTCTCAAACTTATAGTCCAATTTATTTCAGAGATTTTACATCACAGAAGGACAAAGCTGTAAAAGGTGCCAGATGTAATTTATCCCATCATTTCAAAGTAAAGTTCATGGGAAAGTGACTTGCCTAGGGTACCAAAGCAAATTAGGGGTAGGTAATGATTTAGATGGTCTCTTGACATCAACCTCCAATCCTATCCAATGCTTTCCAGCATGAGAGTTCCTGATGACCCAGAGGAGACCCTTTTCTGGGGGGGGATCTTGGTGCTTACTAAGAAGGCCTGAATAGTTTAGCCTGCACTTTTTAACACCCACCCCACCACAGAAAGGAAGGACAAGAGAAGAAACCCCGAGCAAACCGCCTGGTCATACGGGCTGCGTCTGGGTGCCATCAGCGCTGACCATGGTGACCGTATGTGTACCAGATGAGGCAAGGTTGTCATCATGACTAGGGATGGCAAGGGTGGTGCTGCCATGCTGGGTCACCATACTGATGGCACTCCCCAGGGCCTGCAGGTCTTCTGGGGACAGGCTGACCTGCCAACAGAGGAAGACGGTGAGCCAGAAGTGCAGTAAAGGGCTGCCTGAAAGCCCAAGGTGGATGTCTCTGCTGTCTCAACTAAGATTGGCTGACTGGCAGTTTAAGTGAACTTCATGCCATGGGGATAGACTGGGCTAGGCGCAAGCAAGTACAAAAAGTCCTAGGCTGCAAAGAGGTTACACTAGAAGGAGTTCTGCTGACCACTTCTATTTGCCACCAGCTTGCTTCAGAGCTGTTCCATGTAATTCGGCATTGCATCTACTTGCATCCTCATGTCAACTCAAAGGAGTGGTGCACTCAACAGTGAGGATGCTGGCCAGGCACGGTGGCTCGTGCCTGTAAGCTTCAGCCTATGAAGCAGCCAGGCCTAGGGATCGCGGTTCGAGTCCCACCTTGGGCCCGTAGCGAGACCTAGTTCCAAAAAAAAAAAAAAAAAAAGCTGGCTGTGGTGGCGTGTGCCTGTCATCCCAGCTACCTGGGAAGCTGAGGCTGAGGATTGCTTGAGTCTGCGATACCCCGGGCAACGAGAGCCTGCGGTTCCACAGGCAAAAATAGCGAGACCTAGTCTCAAAAAAAACAAAAACAAAAAAACAGTGAGGATGCTGACAAGGGTCAGATTATACTGCTGGGTAAAAATCCCAGGTTTCCAGGTCCCAAACCATTCTCTGTTTGCTACATCAACATTTTTTCTTGAGGACAGTCAAGTGTCTCATTCAGACAAACAGGACCTGTCAGTATCCATGTGAAGAGGGAAACTACTAACTGTGCTCCAGAAGTTCCAAAGATGGAGTTGGAAGCAGGAGAGGTTGTGTACTAAGATTTGATACCCTCTGCATCTGCTCTCTGAGATGCATCCACTAAAAATGAAACTGGTTGGGGGCAAGGGTGGGCAGTGGGCATTAGAAATTTGGGCCCCTCAGAGATTGTGGGAGAGGGTACCAGCCAGAGTGGTCCATCCCACCCCTGCCACCAGTTCCTGTACCTGCTGGGCACCATCCTGAGTGATCAGGGCCACCTGGGAGGCCCCATCCTCCTCAGTCACCATGGCCACTTGTGTTGGGATGTCATCACCCTCTTCTTTCACCTCTGAAAGGTAGGTGATGCGGGGTTGTTTGGGTGGTGGACTTTCCTCGGCTGCAGAGGAGGCTGAAGAGGAAAGCCCAAGCTGGTATCTTCCACTGGATGGCCACGGGGGTCTGGCTTGTCCCCACTCCACCTCTTGCCCACACCCCTTACCCTCGAGCTGCTGTTGCTCATACAGGGCCTGCTCGCTCTCCTCTGTGGCCTCCAGCTCGCCGTGGGCACTGCGCTTGTGCATGGCCAGGGTGGAGGTCTGTCGGTATGTCTTGCCACAGGTGCTGCAGGTGTAGGGCTTGCAGTGTGTGTGCACCACATGGTGCTTATACAGGCTCGAGTATTCGGTGAAGCGCTTCCCACAGCCTGGCACCGTGCAAACGTATGGCTTCTCCCCTGGGGACACTGGGCTGTGAGGGGGGTGGGAACTGGGGCTGGCAAGGGGGAAATTAAGGGGGCAGGGGAGAGGGACAGGGATGGTAAAGGGGAAGCCAGATGGAGGGGGAGGAACTGACCTGGGACTCAGAGGACAGAGTTGGGGAGTGGAACACAGAGGGGGATGTGGTGTGGAACCACTGAGTCCAGAGAAGAGGAGAGGAAACGGGGGTTGAGGGGGAGAAGGGGCAAGGCTGGGGCTAGCAGGCGGTCTCAGGGACTTGTAAAATCGAGGGTTCTAAACAGAAGAGGCAGGAGACAGAGAGGGTTGACTGAGGCATTGGGCTCAATGGGAAGGTGAGGGGCACGCGCAGTCGATGGTGATATAGAGGGCAGCAGGAGGGTCGCGGCTCTAGGAAGGTGAGGACACACAAGAATTGTATGGGCAGTGGATGAAGTGAGGAACTGAAGGTGATATTCCACTCCACTTTTCCCCCATCATGCCTGACACCCTGGCCTTTTCCTGGAGGCTCAACTGAAGTGGGGGGGAGTTGGAGAGAGATGGCAGAGAGCAGAGGGACTCCAGAGAGGGGTGGCAACACCTATGAGATTGGACCTAAGTGGAAATGGAAGAACTACTCACAAGTGAAACTGGGGACAGGGTTGGAATCACATTGTCCCCAGACCAGCCTGAAGTAGCCACCAAGAAGGGCTCTGGGCCATGAAACAAGACTGGTCTCGGGTCAGAAGTTTACAGTGCAAGGGTTGGGGCATCAGAGGGGGGGGGTGGTCCTTGCATGCCAGCTGGCCCACCTGTGTGGATGCGCACGTGATTCTTGTAGTTGGTGGCACTGGTGAAGCCACGGCCACAGTGGGGCTCAGGGCAGGTGTAGGGCCGCTCACCCGTGTGGGTGCGCACATGTACCTTGCGGATATTAGATGTGGTGAAGGAGCGACCACAGCCCTCAAAGGGGCATCGGAACGGGCGTTCACCTGTGGAGATGGGGCGTGTGAGGGGTGGCTCAGGAAGGGTGGTCATGCTGGAACAAGGTACATTAGGCTTCAGGTTGAGATTAAAAGGGGATTTGAATCTCCCCTGAGGAACCAGCAAAGGAGGGCCCAGCCTACCAGTATGGGTCCGGACGTGCTTCTGCAGGTCTCCTGAGGTCTTGAAGGCCTTGCTGCACAGCTCCTCTGGGCACTTGTATGGCTTCTCACCGGTGTGGGTACGCACATGACTCTTGAGCCCGTATCCTGCCCGCAGGGTGGGGGGCAGAGAGGAGCAGAGGGAGAGGAATACTCAGTGCAGCCTCATTCTTCACTGTCTCATCCTCCTAAGTCAGAGGCTCTCTGTCTTAAGGTGTGCTCTGTGAGGGGCCTCCTTGGGTACAAGAAGCCTGTGGCCTGTGTCTGCCTCTGTCTCACCTGTTTGAGCAGATAAAGAAGGACTGGAAAAGCCCACTCTGTTCTCTTTTCCTCTCTAAGGGCAGCCAATGCCATTCCAGAACATGAGAGAGAGAGAGGGAACTGAGAGAACCTGTGGCTGAAGGTCCTCATCAGAGGAAAAGTGAAACCCATAGTGATGCAACAGCTGACCCAACACCCCACAGTTGGTCAGTGAAGACACAAGAGGCAGGATTTCTCTATAACCCCAGACTCCATCTACTGGCCTGGACCATGTATGTGCCTATTGCTTTACCGTACAGGTTGCTTCCAGAGAGAGCACCTGCAAGTTAAGGCACTCTGACCAAAGTTTCTCCAGGAAGAAATCTGTTGTTGGGTTCCCTTGAGGGAATGCTCAAAACTAGAGCTCTGTCCTCAATTGGAAGTGGCCCGCCTTTGTTCTCCATCCAGAGAGCATACCTGTGGCGAAGGCCTTTCCACAGCTGGGGAAGTCACATCTGTATGGACGGTCACCTGTATGAGCTCTCTCATGCACCTGTAAGACAAGCAACGGTGTAATTCAGAGACATGAACAGGTCCTTTAGATCTCCTCAGGCACCAAGGATATCAATACTGGCCCTCCCTTATTCTGCTTCCTCATCAGTTAAGAGATTACCTCCTCCAGAAAGCCTCCCTGATTCTTCTTCCTTAAGCACAGTCCCATGTACTGACATTTTTGCATACTCATCTCTCCTTCCAGTAGCCAATGAGCAAATTGAGGGCAGAGACCAGTTGTAAGTTAAGCAGGAAAGAGGAAGCTGGTGAGCCTGAGAGTTATCTGTGTTGACCTCACCTTTAAGTGATGAGCGGTAGTGTAGAGACGCCCACAGCCTTTGTAGCCACAGCGGAATGCTCTGTCTCCAACTTGCTGCCCTTTGCCATTATGGGAAGCCTGGCTGTCGTGAAGAACCTGAGAAAGAAATTTGGGAGTCCTTATATGTATTTTCCTCAATGAAGGGAGGAAGAGTTGGGATACAGGGCCCAGCTAGCAGCTTATATCCCAATAAACAGGATTAAACCTGTTGGAGGGAAGAAGGGCAATTCAGGGTTACAGAGCCAGAGAGAAAAGGCACAGATACAGGTAAGCTGCAAAAGAAAAAGGGCTGTCATATGGAGTCACCACCATCTCTGATGGCATCCTGATGAGATCAGGTGTGAATCAGGTGGTATGGCTGTAGACTGTTGGTGTTCTGAAAGGTCACACTTGAGTTAGGCTGAAAGCCAGCAGCACACACCAAGGCTGCCACTCGGAACAACTCTATCCTCTGATGTGAGGAACTCCTTCCTTCCAGTAGGAAACCTGTGCTTGGAATGGACATTAACAAGAGGATGTGTCATGGCGATAAGCTCATGAAGGTTCCAGTGGTAGGTGGCCATGACAGCAAACTGCAAAAGCATGCAGTGTTGGGGCTTGCAGCCCCACACAAGAAGCCTTAGCGTAACCAGTGTCCACTAACTCGCAAGACCTTCTCTTTTATCTCTCTGGGAATACTGCTATGGCCACCCATTTTATACCAGTCTAAGCTTCAGGTAGCCTGTTTCTGTTTCTGGACACTATGGCCTTGCCAAGAGCTCCTTTCAGAACTGAAAGTTCTGAAAGTCACGGTGTGCAAGGGACAAAGGAATCAGGCCAAATGCATGGCAAGGATGGCTGAGTGAGCTTTAGACTGAGGCGGGGCAGGGGGGGTCAAGTAGCTGGCCAAGTTTCATAGACACTGAAGCGGCTGACGGAGAGGGGGTGAGAGTCAGTCACAGATGGTCAGGCCTGTGACCTGGCTAACATACTCAGGCATTTGGCTTTCATTCCCACGCCTCTCTAGTTCTTGAGGGAATCAAAAGAAACAAGAATCATCAGCTCAGAAGTGACCTGTGAGATCATTTGGTCCCATCGCACCCTACTGGAAGGCCAAGTCTGACAGCAGACCAGGCAGAGCCAGTGCCGACCTCAGGATTCAGGAGGACTCAAGAGTTAAAGTCTTTAAATCAGCAGCAAGTCTTACATTTGGCTTTTAAAATAGACCTTGGGGACCAGGTGGAGGGGTCAGTGTGGCCCAAAGTGACTTGCTGCAATTTTACACTTCATTTTGAAAAGAGGTTGAGGATTCCCTCTTTTCCTCTGACATAGCCACACTAGTTTTATTATAAAAACAATTCTCCCTGATCTCCAGGAAGTCTATTACATCCACCCTGAGGCTCTGTGGTTCATCCTGTGGAGGGAAGGACCCAGTTCGGAAGCTGTACCTATTTCCTTTGAGGGTCAGGGGCCTGGCTCCAGCAGAGCTTGGACAGACAGACCTTTGGAGATTAGGGAGCCTTTTCTCTCATAGCTGAGCTACTGCGCAGGCCTCATATTCCAAGAATCCCAGCTGCTCTGTTGCATATTTGCTCGTCACTGCCTACTAGGGTTACTTTCCCAAATGACTAAATGAGTAGCACAGGAAAAAAAATAAATACAAGAACATCTGAACTTGGTGGACTGGAAAACTAATTAAAGTCACAGTTTTCTTAGGCAGCACAGAACATGATTACAGTAGTTCGAGTGAAGCTGGGCCTAAACTCTCACCATACAAAGTCACCAAGTCTTACAGGTATCTTCCCTCTGCAGAGGCAGCACCAAGAGTGAGTATAAACAGCTGTCCATGCCCCAGCCAGGCTGACATGCACACCCCAGAAAAGTGAGTAGGGAGAGCTGGTGTGAAGGGAGTAACGCAGGCCATGTCTAAGCACAGAACTACCCTTGTCCTCTGGAGAGGTGTCAGCCTGGGTATGGTTGAAATGGCTGGCAGGCTGTGTCAGACCCTGCATGCTCACCTTGCTGGCATACTGCTCCAGGGCCACAACTGTGTCTGCACTGAAGCCCTCGTCATCCTCCGTGGCCAGGTCCTCCAAGCCCACCTCTGTCTGCACAGCCAGGATGGTGCCATCAGATGGCGCAGCCACGGGGTGGTGAATGTAGGCTGTGGAGCCGTCTTCCAGCTGCACAGCTTCCAGGGTGCTGGGGTCATAGCCCTCTGTAGGGAATACACTGCTAGTGCAAGGCAATTGCTGAGGGACCCACAGTTAGGCCTACAGAGTCACAAAAACCTTCTACCTAGTGGCCACTCAACGCCTCTCGGTTCCCTCCAGGCAGCAGGGAGGTAATTTTCATGTTATCTATGGGCCTAAATAGTTCAATTACTTCCTGCTGGTCTCAGAATAGAGACCAAAACCCCATGCTCACACTCAGACCCTGCCGCTCTCTATTCTTCCTCATCTGATGTGCCCTCAATGCCAGCACTCTAGTTCCTAGCTGCTTCTTGAACATGCCATTCTTTCTTCTCACTTCTCCACTGCTGAGTCCACATTTGCTGTTTCTTTTCTTTTGAGACTAGGTCTCACTATTTTTGCCTGTGGAACTGCAGGTTCACGTTGCCTGGGGTACCACAGACTCAAAGCAATCCCCAGCCTCAGCTTCCCAGGTAGCTGGGATTATAGGCGCACACCACCACACCCAGCCATTATTTTGGGACTAGGTCTCGCTACGTGCCCCCAGTGGGACTCGAACCGTGATCCCTGGCCCTGGCTATGGCTTCCTAGACTGCCGCTTGCAGACATGCGCCACCATGCCCGGCCTACATATGTGTTTCTTCTGTCTGGAGTACTGAACTCTGCCTGCCATGCCTTTCCTCCTAGTTAAATACACTCCATCCGTCAACTTTCAGCTCAAGTAGCAATTTCTGGGAAAGGCTCCCTGACCCTGACCCTGACTGGCAATGACCAGTTCATTAGTGGTAGTTCATTTGGCTTCCATTTCCCCCACTATACTCCAGATGAGCAGGAAATGTGTCTGCCTTTGTTCTCCCTGATACACTCTACCACCAGTACAAAGCTGCGCATGCAGTAGTCACTCAAGGAAGCACTTGTAGAAGCAGAGAATTACTATTTAATACCTTAGAAGCTTTATTCTTGAATGTTAGTAATTTTTTATTCCCAGTCTGAGAAGATATGCTCAGCTTCTAGTGAAAACCCCCAGATTTTGTGGTTATGTTGGCGTCAAGGCTGTCTTCATGGTCCATGTTGTCAGTCTCTAAGACTAAGCCTGGCGGCAGCAGCAACAGCTACTCCTGCACACTGGGGGAGGTGGGGAAAGCTATTCATCCCAGTGAACCTATATGTACCTTGTGAGAAACATATGTATACCCCAATTTCCAGGGTGCACCACGCCATGTCCCAACCTCTGCCAGTTCTGCCTCCCTTCCTTCCTACCAGTTTTGGTGAGTGTGACCCCACCTTTGGGTGTTCGGTGTATGTAGGCCATACTGCCATCTTCCAGTTGAACAGGCTGTCCATCTTCAAAGGAAAGAGGTTCTGTAATGAGAGCAATGTCTGCTTTCTCTGGAGTTCAGAGCCATGGAAGGATCCCTAGTGGAGGCTGCCTGGCTTCCCTCCATGAGGCAGGGTGTCTCACCTTTCTGTACCGTCACTTGGTGAATGTATGCGGTGGTCCCATCCTCTAGCTGGATCACTTGTCCTTCAAGCAGCTTCTCTCCTGCGGAGGTGAAAATGAAGAGAGTACACCAGGCCCAGAAGAGAGCTGACACCTAATTGAGATAGTCCATGTGTCTATGCACAGGTGATAGTCTCGATGTTACCTAGCTCTCCTCCTCCCTAGGCCTGGGCTTCAGAGGTACTGGGGATGAAGACAACCTGCCCTGAAAAACCCTAAAGTTGACAACAGATTCCCTTTCTGTCATCTACTGCAGGAGTGACTTAATGTACTATTTTAGCTACACATGCCAAAGTGGGGACTTTCAACCAAATAAGATGTGGCTATGATTGAATTAAATGAAGGATAAAGGACACTTAAAAACTGGAAAGGCCCCAAAGGGTCAAAACTTAGATGTGACCTAAACTAACTAAACCAAAACACATGTATCTGCCACTGCGACATTATGCTGAGACCTTGGCACTCTGCCAAGGTTGTTCAGCTTTGTGATTAAAAGCACTGGGCTCCGGAACCAAGTCAGACTTCCTGGGTTTGAATTCCAGCTCTACCTCTTACTAGTACTGTGATTTTGGAGAGTTTATTTAGGTTCCTCCTCTTATGATGAAGATTAAAATTTGGGTCTTTTTTTTTTTTTTTTGAGACTAGGTCTTGCTATTTTTGCCTGTGGAACCACAGGCTCTCGTTGCCCAGGGTACAACAGACTCAAGCAATTCCCAGCTTCAGCTTCCCAGGTAGTTGGGATTACAGGCACGCGCGACCACACCCAGCTATTTTTTTGGAACTAGGTCTCACTACGGGCCCCAGGTGGGACTCGAACCGCGATCCCTAGCCCCTGCCACTTCATAGGCTGAAGCTTACAGGCACGAGCCACCGTGCCCGGTTGGGTCTCCTTTATTGGGTTAACATGCTGGTTAACTAAGTGGGTAAATACAAAGTACTCAAAACAGTGATGGATAGGTGGTTAGTATTCAATATACCTTAGCTATTATGGTAAATCCAATCTACACTTTAGAAGAAACAGAAAAGAAAGCAACACAGAGCTATGTGAATGTGACTACTACGCTATTCTGAGGCCTTGGTCTTCTTCCTCTGCCACTGCTGAGTAACATTTCCTTCATGTCCATGATCTCTGATGTTTACATTCCAGCTTCTTTCTTTTTTTTTTTTTTTTTTTTTGAGACTAGGTCTTACTATTTTGCCTGGGAAACCGCAGGCTCATGTTGCCTGGGGTAGCATGGACTCAAGCGATCTTCAGCCTCAGCTTCCCAGGTAGCTGGGATTACAGGTACATGCTACCATGCCCAGCTATTTTTTGGGAGTAGGTCTCGAACCCACGGACTCAAGCAATTTCTAGTCCCGTCCTCGTTCTATAGCTGCGATTAAAGGCAAAACACAGGGTAATTAATAAGACTCCTGAGTTTTAGACATCACTGTATCTCATATTCATACAGAAAGCACCTAAAAGACAAAAGTCTCTTAGATTTAGAAATAGAATTAGGTAGGCTCCTTCCTGTGTCCCCAACTTTAGAGGAGGGCAAGAGGAAAGGAAATGAGAAATACACACGACAGGGAGATTGAAGAGTTAATAACAAGTCTTGTTCATTTCTTTCAAGTTTCAAGTGTCTAAAGTTTAGGAGTTTGAGTTCTTGTGATGAGGAAAAGGAAGAGGCAGTACTTCTGGTAGATTTCTCTGCATGTCTCCCTCAGAGGAATT
>PVHY01015221.1:0-36472 GCA_004024945.1 Uropsilus gracilis
GATAGATAGATAGATAGATAGATAGATAGATAGATAGATAGATAGATAGATAGATAGATAGATAGATAGATAGATAGATAACCAGTAAAGATTTCTTTCCCACTTGGTTTATTACTTTATCTCCCTGGGAGAAAAAGGGAAATAGCAATAGTATGTATTCTGTAAAACATAACAATTAAACCAGGTTCAACTCTAATACTGGAATAAGTGTGGTTATTTCAGAACAGTTCATAATCCTGGCTTATTGTGGTTTTTTGTTGTTGTTGGAGGTGGTGGTGGTAGTGTTATTTTTTCCTTTCCCCTTATTTTACTGAAATATCAGTATTGAAATATCATTAAATAAAAGTTAAGAACAAGTTACTATGTAGAAAAGACTTGATTTGAAACAGGTAAATTTTAAGTACCCATCATGTCACTCAGGTAATGATGGTGAAAAATAAGGAAAGACATTGGGTTAATTCATAGCAGCAATTGATGGTGCCACCATTTTCTCTTGCAGGATGACCATGGTCATGTGGGTCATCAGGCCCCTTTAAACAGACCCCCAGATAATGGTACATGAGATCATGACAAAAAAACTGTAGGAAAAATTTTTTCCAAACATTCCAATAAACTTCCTGTCATCAGAGCTGTAATTGTATGTGGCTGTTATAAGAAATACATAGTCTGAAGATTCATGATGGTTAGTGTCTCAAATATGAGGAACTAGTATAGGAATCAAAAGTTGTGAATGAACTTCTGTTCAGTACTGTGAAATATTTTGTAAAATCATAATCCCCTTTCAAAATGAAAACCATCAGTTAATAATGCAAGCTTATAACACAAAAGACGTATTAAAGAAAACAGTTAATTCTCTTGGCATTTCCTTTAAAAATTACTGCTTACACTTTTTGGAAAAGTTGTATTCAATGCAGTTTTAATTTTTACTTAAAATTTTAAGTTTCTCAAATTTTTATTCTTTAAATAAATATACATGTATCTCTACTAACATTGAGTTAAGTGACAGTCAAGTATATATTAAGTAGAATGGTAAAAATAAACTGCATGGTAAGTAAGGAAATGAAGCTGCTCTGTATATGAACAGTCCTTTGGGATATATATTTTTTTTCTTTTAACTGTATCAATTTACAATATTTTTAAATAAATATGTCCAAACAACCCTTCTTTCTACTAACTTTGGGTAGAGGTAGACTCTATATTTTTTAATATCACTATACTGTGACATAATTATCACTTTTATTTCCTTTCAATTTGCTTCTTTGAAGACCTAAGCCACTGAACCAGGTTTAAGGAGAAACAAAATATTGGCAAAATTCCAGCGCACTGCTGCCCCCTAGAAGGAAATATGAGCAACACATTTGTTCTTGGCTTTTCCCTGAACCCTTTAGTTCCTCCATTGTTCTGTTAGCTTTCATCAATTATGTTGTTTTAAGGGTTCATTCTCATTTTTAATTCACTGATTGTGTTTTCCATCTTGCTCTTCTCCTTTGTCTTTTCTGTTAAATCTTCCTGGTTTTTTTGTTTTGTTTTGTTTTGTTTTATTATGATGCTTCTGAATTCCTTTTCTGTCAGGTTGTAATATTTTTCTGTGCCTGCATTGTTGGTTCAGTGGGTTGACTTACTTTCTGAGGTGTGTTGGTTTCAAGATGGTTATTTTGATTGTCTGTGACTTTCCTTTGACCCATATTTTGCTTTCAGATTTGCTATGCTTTTGGTGTGCTAGTGCTGCTGATGCCAGGGATACTATTTCTTGGTGGTATGCTGTTTTGTAGAAGTATTCGCTGAGAACGGGGGGCTGCAGAGTTTGTGCAGGTCTTGCTGTCTGGGTCTCAGCTGATAGCAGATTGAAACTTTCATTGTTCTTATTGGGTTGTTGTGGGCTTCTGTATTTGTATGTTATGGGTCTCCGTAGTTTTTACCCGGGTGGTGGGGGGTGTTTTATTTTTTTCCCAGAAGACTAATGTTTCTTTCTGAGGCGTCAGTGCTTACCCTAATTATCACTGATTTGGAGGTCTGTAGGCACTCCTATTTCACAGTGCCTTCAGCAGGCCACCCGCTTTTTGTTGTTACCTTTGTCCATGTTAAGTTGGAGCACAAACTGTTTGAGCAATGCATTTGACAATTAGTCAAAATCTTAGTAAAGAGAAACTCTGATGAAGGCACCACATCTGAAGAAGGCACTAAATCATATCCTACATTTCAAAGTGCTTTCACCAGCACTGCAGTCTCCTTTGCCTTTACTTTGTATCTAATTTTAGATTCTATGTTGTCGATCACATTTGAAACTTAGAACCTAACAGATTTCACCATGCTCTTAGGAGATTCCTACATCTAAGTACACGTACACTAGCAAAACTTTCTTGATGAAATATTTTTTAATAAAAAAGATAAATTTTAAACCAGCATTTGCATTAATTTGAGATTGAAGGCACAATTGTAAATATTACCGAGGTGTGTGATAGTCTCACGTCTCTCCACTAGAAATGCAGAGTTAGTAAGGTTTGCTCATTTAATCCTGAGAGAGAGAGAAGGCAATATATCATTTTTGACCTCTACATGACTAAACTGAGGCTAAGAGAGTTTACATAAAAATCAAACATTACAAAGTTAGTAAGTTAAAACATAGTACTTCTTCATTTATTCAGCACATGTAAGGAAATGTCTTCCTTTCATATATATACATATATATACTTTCTCTTCTTAAGCAATAGAAATACAATGATGATGTACAACTAGACTTCTCTCTACTTAATCCGATTTATATGCCTTAAGTAATCCCAGATTTTCTGTCACTGTGTGTATAAAGGGACACATCATCATTGAATGACAGAGGAAATGACACATGAGCAGCTGTTACAGAGGCAATAAAAATAATGTATTGCCTTGCAGACAATGACAGTTTGTCTTTATTAGGATCAATGATGAACAAATTAAAAATAGAATACTGTCACACTGCAATATACACAACAGAACACTCTAATTTTATAAATTTGTGTTGGCTCTTTTAATTTGGTAATACAACAGAGTTGAGAAGTCACACAGGGATATATGAGAATCAGGACCTCATAATTATACAATGTTATGAATATGAATGCAGATTCTCCAAGCAACCTAAGACAATGCTGCATATATTTTATGAAGCTTTTGGTGTGTGAGAATCTTTCTGTTCCCACGGATTCACTGTGCATCTAAATTCTAAGATGTTTCCATAATACCCACCACTGTAAATCTAAAAGACCACCATGGAAGAAGCATCACAGAGGTTTTTAAGTAAAAGCCAACCAATATCATCCACAAGGACAAAGGAAGGTAGTTGAAAGAAAACATTTTAAAGTTCAGATGTTATACTAATCAAAAGTATGATATTCAAAAAGCAAGGTCCTCTGGGGATTGTCAGGAGACTTTGACAAGCTCCTATTAGAGCCATGCACCTTCTATTCCTTTAAGCCATGGATACTTCATTAAAGATTATGAAGAATTTCTTCAAAATCTCTTAACCTTTATCTGCCTTCATCTAACTTCTCAGTTTATTTTATGATAAAAATAACCACCTATCCAAACAAACAAACAAAAAATAACCATCTATTTATGAGACTGTATTGCGAATTTTTAAGCAGTTAATTTTCATACCATATGAAAATTGAGGTCAATAATCCAGTCAACACTGTGGTTCTTCTCAGGTTATGTGTTTATTTTATGGAGATCCAAATTCATCTCTATTTCTTGTTGTTCCTCAACCCTAGTCTCCTGTCTCCTATCTCCTCATGAATCTTTACATCAATCAGAGCTTCCTTACAACTACCTCATAAAAGAAAGAAGAGCTTTATACTTTTTTTGAAAATCTAAATCCTCCATTCTTGCAATATAATCTCCTACTGGCTCATCCAACACTGCTTTTAGTCAGATGCTAACAACATCCACACCTTTCATGCTCTTATTACCTCAACTCTGAAAAAAGATACGAGAGTCCTGATGGCCTCTTTTAGATATCATTCTCATTCTTTTTATCTAGTCAAGTTCCACAAATATAGTCTGTGCCCACATTTACTTTCCTCTAATTGCTTCCATATGCTTTTATAGTTCATGTTGCCAACAATTAAATGAAATTTTTCACATCAAGGATTTGACTAAATTTAATAACAACTATAGTATTCTCTCTCTCTTTCTCTCTCCCTCTCTGTCTCTGGAACTCTCTCTGGAACTCTCTCTCTCTGGAACTCTCCACCACATAATAGTTTATCTAGGAATAATTCCTTATTTGAAGTTTTAAAAAATCATGTTCTTATGCTGCTTGTACCCCCAGACTTCATTTCCTGATATATCAAATTTTAACAAAAAGTAAATGTGGGTCTGAAAGTTGAATAATATGCTTTATTCTTGACAGTTTCCATGATTATCCACAGAGGCGCATGTGATTTGTTGACCTAATTCTCACCGTAGGAAACTACCAACTATATTTTTAATATTAACATCCCTTTATTCTCACTAATAGACTGAGGAGGAGAATATGAGTTCAAAACTGTAGTTACCCCACTACTGCAGACACCTCATAGAGAACAGTAGGCTCCCTGAAGAAGCCTAATGTTGAAACCACTATTGCAGACACCCCTCAGACATCAGCAGACTGTGGTAAGCATCCTGAGGGGCCTTGGGCAAACCTACTATGGACAATGTGACAAAGACACCAATGTAACTACAGTGGACTTCCTGAAGGGGCCTTGAGGGAGACATATCATGGTAGATGAACTCAAAGAATGAGTGCATCCTGAATGACCTCTGGAAAGGGGCCAGACCAGATACATGCCAATAAAACATAGCCCCACTCATTGAAAAAACAGTCACACATTAACTCTCCCTTATATACATACCATCTAATGGAAAAGTTAAATTTTGGCATATTTTACATACTGAAATCAATGAGAATATGAAAAACACAAAAAATGGCTGAGTCCTGAAGTGAAGGTTATACCACAAAAAAGAATAATTCAGCACCAAATCACAAAGACATGGAAGTACTTTCCTTATCATTACATACAAAATTCAGAATTGTGATGATAAAAACATACAACACAGGAAAAGCTAAGAGGTGTTCTTAGAAGGACATACACAAAGAACTGAACAAAGGAATAGATAACAAATACAGAGATCACAGATAAACTATATAATTTCAAGGTTCTTTTTCTATTAGGATCAGTTTGTGATTTTATATCTCAAATTTTCTTAACATTACACTATAATTATTTTTAAATAGTCACAGGCCATTTAAAAGATATTAAAAATAAATTGGAATCAATTGTTCCATTAAACATACAGATTGGACAGAACTTTGTTTATACAATACTTAGTTTTGCCATCAAGATTTTGCATCTCACAATCAGAAGTTTATATGATGACTTTGCTAGTTTCCTTTATGAATGTCTTATCCCATCATTTGTAAAGTCATTCCTCAACTTGAAAAATTGTGGTTCAGTAGACAATTATCTATTAACTTCATGTTATAGTTTAAAAATTTTGCTAACTGTATGACTAAGTGTAGTTTTCCTTTAATATCACAATACCATGACATGAACATGATTGTTTGCTTATTTTTGTTGATAAGTAAGCTAATGCTTTATAGTAAGTATTTTTTTTGAACCAACAGCAATAAGTAATTCAAAACTTAAATCCAGGTTAGTCTAAGTCCAAAGCTTCTATTCCAATAATAATTATGATATAAACTCTGTGATTTAAAAACATATTTATTAAGGAAATTATAATTCTACTGCACTAAAATAAATACATTAAAATATATAAAATTATTTTTTAATATTTATATTTATTATTTAATATTTTTAATATTTTTTAATAGTTTCATTTTTCATTGGTATTTTACGGTCACCTATTAAGCATATATAGGAGGTAAATGTGTTCTTTCTGAACTCCAAAGCACATCACAACATTCATGGATCCATGAATGGTACAGTAATTAATCCATGAGAATTTAAAATGAGTAAAGAAGAGGTAATTACACACTTAGTATTCAATCAGTTTCTTAATAGTGTTTAATAGGATTAGTTTTTTTCTGTTCATACCCAGTAATCACCCTATTCCTTTTCTTTCTATTGAAAAGCATCATTTCTAGAAAATTTACATGTTTCCTCAAGAAAAATGTCGAATCCATTAACTTTAAGGCAATGGTTCTCCTGAGTCTTTTTGTATTGAAACAATATAGTTTTCTTTCTTGACTGTAGTTTTCTGATATCACTTATTTAATTCTGACTGTATTTTTTCCCATGAACACTGGTTTCTCAAAAATTGCATTTTTCTTTGTTAATAATGACCACATGTGCAAGATTTACTCAGATTATGCAAGTAAAAGTAGATGACAACTCTATTTATGGTCAACTTTTTAGGATGTTTATAAGCATAAATGTAAGCAACATACCTTCCAAGCATATTGGGAAGTTTAGGCTATATTTACTGCATTTCTAAAATGTGATTTTTCCCAAAAAATATTGCTTTTCTGTCTTCTACATATTGTCAGCAGCAATAGAGACCATGGGAGAGTGAGAAAAGCAGTTCTCCTCTTAGTAAGAGTGGCTGTTCCCTCCTACGACACATCTACAGAGAACGGAGTCACAGCATTACAGCATCAATCCAAGGTAAAGAAGAAATATAAGCTGGTTCTTCCATTATGAAAAGCAGTTGGGTATCCTAAAAATTAAAAATATAAATTTCATACAATCCAGTTATTCCAAATCTCAGTATTTACCCAAAATAAGAAAACTAATTTGAAGATAAAAGTGGAACCACATATATCTGTATTTATTCTAGCATTATTCACAAATAGCCAATAGCTACAATTAATCTAAATACACATCAATGACTGAATGGACAAAGAATATATAGATGCATATACAAATGGAATGCTACTCATATATAAAAGGATGAAATTCTGTATTTAAAATTACACGCATGGATTTTAAGGGCATTATGCTTTCTGAAATAAGAAGATACACAAACACCCTATGGCTTTATTCAGATATGATTTAGAATCTAAGCAAAAGAAAATATACCAAAGTTATGCTTTCAGATTATAAGAATAGTGTCTACCAGAGGGTAAGATGTCAAGAGTAAGAAAGGTAATGAGTAAATACTCTCAAGTAGTTTAGAGGTGAATTTAATGTAGTATATTCAGGTGTTAATGCTCATGTAGAGCAACTTTTCAAAGTTCCTGGAAGAGTGACCACATCAGAAGTCCCTGGCAAGTGAAGTCAAATATTCAATATTGGAAAATAATCATAGCAAAAATTTCTTGCTAGCATATCTACTGCAACCTCCCCCCACCCCTCTGTGTGTGTGTGTGTGTGTGTGTGTGTGTGTGTGTGTGATATAAACGTAGGCAGCAAAGAATTCATTGCATACCTGTGCAAGAGTGCAGGAGTGAATGCCTACTAAATGTTCGTAATCAAGGATTGGTGCTAAAATACATATAGCTAAAATCACTGGATTTGTCCTGCATCCAATGTGAGTAAAAGGCATGTAAAATCAGCATGTCACTACCATTCTAACATTCAGGCTTTGTTTGAAGCCACCACGACAACTAATAGAAATAATTTACTTGCAAAGTCACTCACATGGAACGAATGCCCAAACATGGGGCTCTGGGATGACCCTACAGGCAGAGAACTTACAGTTCTTTTGTGAACCTCATGAACCCTTTAGAAGGTTAGAGCATACCTCATATAAAATCACACACACATTTATTCATATATTAAATATCTTGACTTCTTGATAAAATAGATAGCATAGTTTTAACATGCTATATTTTTCATAATAACCTTCCTAGAATTTCTGAGATAAATTCAAATGGCTTATATTCTTTACTTAAATAATTAATGAACAAGTTATGTGGTTTGATTTTTTATGAAATCTAGACTTTTCTAACTTTTATAGTAATTTTTATTTTAGGAGATATTATATGTACTTGCATAAACTCAAGTCCCAGTGTTCAAATTTCCTAATTACTACTTAACTCTTATTTTTCATTTCAATTTAAGGTCAAATTCATCTCTACAATTCAAGTTTCATATTAGTAATCATCACCTTTTATTAGCATATAATTATCTTCATAGGTCATCTAGTTTAATTCTCACTGACACATTTTCATGTAGGCACTAATACTATGTGACTTTCCTACAGTTAAAATGAGGTTCATTGAAGTTGCATATCTTACCACATATGACAGAGTTTGTAAACAATGTAGTCAGATTGTAAAACCAATTTAGTTGGGGTCCAGAGTCCTCACACTTAACCAATGGATATGATTAGAGATGATTGCTAAACAAGACAGGACTTCTGCACTTAGGGACTATAAATTACTCTGCAGGTCTATGAGAAGTCAAATCAAATATTACTTATTCCATGACTGTCTTAAAAATAAAATTGCTATATAAAACAAAAATAAATGGAGAAAAATATCGTTTTATAAAGCTTCTTGAAGAATAACCTACTGTGAAATCAAATTCAGTCTCTTAATCCAGGATTAGGAAGGATCACCTATCAGTCAGTCAGTCACTGGCAATGTTGAACCTAAAAGTTAGGATCATGGAGTGAGAAGTCAGAGAGGAAGTCTTGAGGCCTCTGGGATGATCATTCCCAGGGGGAGGGGGAAAGAACTGAGCATAGTATGCCCAAGTTATATTTTCCAAAGTTGTCATCTAGATGGGGCACTTTACCCCTTCTACATGGGTTCACTGAAAGGATGGAGACAGCCTGAAAGTGCTCCATTTAATCCCAAGTACAGATGACTTTGATTTCCTTTCTCTTTAATTCACACTTCCCACCCCTCCATCAGTGCCTTCTTCATGACTAGTGTACTGTTGATCTACTCTCTGCAATTGAAAAACATCATACATCATTCTCCTTCTATTTCATTAACTCCAGATATTTTGTTTGTTTGTTTTCTTATCAGAGGACTCAGTTCTCTGTGTGCAAAGGTAAGTGTGAAGGTGGTGAATACTATGAATTGAAGATTTGGGAGTAAAATAAATAAATGTATACTCAGAGATATTCTCATAAATTTTTATACTTGGAAAATACAGGGATTATATCAAACACAGTTGAAAAAGCAATAGAATAAATTTATAAAATGAGTATATAGAACAAAGTTTATGAAAACTAAATTTTATACTGTGCTTCATGAAAAACTAACCATGAAAAACATAAAGAAATAAAACATAACTTTAACAATCCTAACAAAATAAATAAAATACCTTGGAAAATTTTAGTGTGTTTCTGTGAAAAAAAATCCTAAAGTCCAACAAAAGAACATTAAAAGAAAAGTAAAATAGAAATAATACATTGGGTTTCAGGGTAGAAAAACTAATAAGCTCTCTCCATTCTTCTAGAATTAATCAGTGTTATCTAAAACAATATAATACAATTTTCTTGAGGAAGAGAAGGAAGATAAGGAAATAGGTATAATGTTAAAGAAAAAAAATTATCAAGTGGAGAATTTCTAGAAATGTCCCTAAAGAGATTATTAAAGTATTTAAAAATTTTTAAAGATTATATAGAAGATTTTTAAGAAAGATTAACCCTAAATTTAAGGCATGATTTCAGGACCACATATGCAAATATGCATGGCATTATACCTTTGACATTTAAATAAAACAATTAATAGACAATAAAAAATAAGGATGGTGATAAAGAGTAATTTGCAAATAAAAAACATATTAAATATTATGTATGCTTCAGAGGACATCAATATGTTAATCAGGAGCCATCACTAAACTGTCCTCATTTTGGATTATGAATGTGAAACTTCAGTAACAACACATATCTTAATTATTAGGAGGTCAGTATACATCATTTAGCCACATGTAAAGGGGTCTCTAAATCTTTGTTCATTATGCAAAAATGAAAGATTTTTGCTTTTGGATCTAGTCCCAGTTAGTTTACAAATCAAATAATTCCTTTCCATCCTATGAAGTAGGAGGAACATAGAGGAACATCCAAATTCTGAATGAGAAATCAGGAATGTTACACTTTCAAAATTACTCTCTCCATGTAGAAGAAAATATCAAGAATAAATATATATAAACCTTGCCTATCTATTTTATTTGGCCTAATAGTAACCAACCTATATAATTACTTAGTTAAAACCTCTATTTTAAAATAAAATAGATGAATTGACACTACTGCCACCCAAATTAGTAAGCCCCTAGACATATATGAGGGGAAGTGTTATGCAAGGCCAGGGGCCTTGCAGACTCCCAGGAGATCCTGCCAGCAGGCAAGGTACAGATTCAATGCAATCCAAATGAAAAAAAATCTAGGGCATTTTCCAATGACCTGAAATAAACACCACTAGATTTCATATGGAAATACAATAAATAGAACCTGAATACCAAAAACAAGTCTAATCCCCCCTGCAAAAAACAAAACAAAACACCAGAGTGAAATGGAGACATCATACTTCCGGATTTCAAATTATATTATAAATCCACAATACTGGAACAAAAACAGATATAATGGGCCAATTGAGTAGTACTAAGTGCCTGAAAATAAACTCATATATTTATATTTATGGACAGATAGCATATGATAACAGTCAAGAATGTGAGTCAAGAACATAGGTTGGAATAAGGAGAGTCTCTTCAATAATTGATTTGGGAAAAGTTGACAGGCACATGAAAAGGAATGAAACAAAACCATACAAAAATCAATTCAAAATGGTTAAAATACTGGAATATATAAGATCTTAAATCATAAAGTATATAGATATATAAAATCTTAAGTCATAAAATATATAGAGGAAAACATAGGCAAAACACTTCACAACATAAGCTTGGGTGATGTCTCTAAGGTTTGCTCCCAACAGCAAGGAAAACAAAACAGAACATAAACTACATCAAACTAAACCATAACAAAACTGAAAAAATATCACACTGAATTGGAGAAAATATTTGTACACCCTACATCTGACAAGATAATAATATCAAGGAACTACAAAACTCCTCAAAAACAAAACAAATAATGCAATCAAAAAAATGGGTAGAAAGACTAAACAGATATTTCTCCAAATAATAACTAAACAGATATCTCCTGTTTGCAGAGTTTGTTCTATTTGTATAGAGTGCAAACAGAATTATGGAAAAATGTTCATCATGACTTATTATCAGGATAATGCAAATCAAGATCACAACAAGATAAATTCTCACACCTATTTGAATGGCCATTTTGAAAATACCAAAATTGATGCATTAGAGAGGGTGTGGAGAATAGGGAAACATGATACACTGCTGTGGGAATGCTGTAGGTTCATTCTTTATTGAAAGTAGTGTGGAGGTATTGCAGACATTAAAAACCCCTATACCATGTGACTCAGTAATTCCACTCCAAGGTATCTACCTGAAAAATTCATAAACACTAATCAAAAGAAACTTTAGTTCCCATGTTCATTGCAATGCAATTAACTACAGTCAAATTAAGGAAACAAACTAAGTGCACCAAACAGGTTGTGGCTCAATAATAATATATAGTATATATACAAAATGGGATATTGTTCTGTGATGAAAAAATGATTAACTCGTGTCATTTGAGGAAATAGGAAGGAGCTGGAAGAATTAGTGCCGAGTAAATCAGTCAGAAATTGAAAAATAAATACTAGGTGTTTACAATAATATGTGGACTGTAAAGTAAAAAAGGGTCAGATAAAGATAAGCTAAATGTGAACCTTTGAAAACTGAATATAGAACTGAAGCATCAGAGGCAGGAGAGAAAGAAGCAAAATGTATGGTGATGGACTGTGGGTGATTTAGTTTTGGGTACACTGTGATTGCAATACTTGATGGGAGTATCAAAATATTAAAAAAATTAGTAAAGTGAAAATATAAAACAGTAAAAACAATAAAATTATTTTAGTAAAGGAGTAGAATATCTGAAAGTGATGATATGTCAATGAGCAAAATTACCCTTATATTGTGGAGATGTACTGTCCTGGTCCTTTATATAACAATTACTTACTTAATTTAACAGATTAATGTCAATTCATATAATAGCAAATTGACTGACTCAAGTTTAGAGAGCAATCAAAAACAAAATCAAGGGTATTAAAGAAAATAAGGAAGTACTCACAAATAAAAGGATATTTGTATTCTGGAGAGGAAGAGATGCAAGAGATAATTTGAAAGAATTCCAATTAGTAAAGCTGTAAGCAATGAGAAACACGACAAAAAAGGATATATTGTAATAGAAACCAAAGCAGAAAATAGCTATAAATGAAATACCTATACTAATAGCAATAAATCAGTAAACAAATAACTGGGAAATAACAAACCATTGTACAGAATGATTCCATAATGTTTATTATGTATCTGATGATCTACTTTTCTTCAAGGATAGGCATTAACACTTCATCCCACCCCTTTCTGCTTTAATGCAGGTTGTGTTCAAGGATATGCTCTAAAGAGGTTTCTATAAAAACAGTTGAGAAACAATGACTTTGCGGAGTAAATGCTTACTGGACAAAATTGGCATATACTTTGGCCAAGTAATGAAGGTGAAGACTATCAATGATTCTTAATGTATGTTTAATATGCTGTGACAAGAATGGTTCTCCATTTCCACAGACTCTCCTAGCTTCAAAATGAGGAAAACATCAGACAACCCCAGTTAAGAATTTTTCTATGAAATATCTGACCAGTAATACTGAAAACTATCAAGGTCATCAAAATAAGAATGTAGGACAAAATGCCACACACAGAAAAGATGTGATGATTGAAGGTAATCTGGGAGTCTGAATGGGATTATGGGAAATTGAAAAAGAACATGTCATAAATCAGGTGAATTCCAAATAAAGTACTGATGTTAGGTAATAATTATATGCTGTTGCTGGTTCTTTAGTTGAAACAAATCTTCCAAAGTAACATGTTAAAATAGGGATGACTAAGTTAGGGATATATGAGAACACTGCATTTTGAAACCTTTCTGTAAAGATGAAACAAAAACACAAATAGACAAAAACAAAAACAAAAAAAATCAAGAAAATTAGGCAAAGTCTTTGTAGTCTTTTTAATTTGGAATATGTAGACTTTGTAGTCCAAATTTTTCTTGTGAAATGGTCTGTTTTGTTTTAATGTACTACTGAGTAAACTTTTTCTGAGTTTCCAGTTTTCATAATTTAACTCTTTCTAATATAATAAAGGAATATTTACAGAAAGGAGCAAACGAAATAGTACACAGCACATTGCTTACATAAAGTCAACCTTCAATAAACATATATCAATTGATTAACTGGGATAGTGAATTATTTTTCATCTTGGCTTAGGTACTTCTTACTTTGTTCTGATTTCTTATGTAGTAAGTTTATGGGCATAAGCAAGAAGCTTTTGAAAAATATGAAAATATTAATTCCCTGAAACCATACTAGAAAGAATCAATAAAATATGTAGGTTAGCTGTCCAGTGAAATAACTAATCCTGGGAAATGGTCTCTCAGCTTATCCTGGAGATTTGAGAAAGGTCCACCTAATCAAAGTGATTGGGACTAGGGTCAGGAGTGCGTAGCTGGAGTGAAATTGAATGAAAGAAAAATAGGTAGATCAATGATATTAACATTCCTGAGTATAGCATACTTTGCCAAAGCATGGGAAAAGGGGACTGTGAGAAAAATAATAGGTCAGCTTTGCCCGAGTACTCCCCATGGATGCCTTAGGCTATTGATGTCATTAGCTACTAGTTTCATTCAACTCATTCTTCTTGCTCTGATTAATTTTATTTCCCATGTTGACTTTTTTAGAGGAAAGAAAATACTCTGGGGCCACTTTGATAGTTATAGTTCTGATAGTACATTTGGGGATTGACATTCTGGCTTACTTACTAGTTGCTTAGGAACTTAGTCAAAATAATTTGGTGCTAACCTAGTTTTCTTTTTGACAAATACGTATGCTATTATTATCTATATCATATGATAGTCTTGAAATTGAAATAAGTAATAAAGTGCATAGATTGTGCTTAGTAAAATGCCTTTAGAAGTATTCATCAATTCTTGCAACCATACTTTATTATAATTATTATGTATTTTAGAATTTATAATTATAAAACAATATATTATTTAAAATATATATATTATAAAATATTTTTTCACCTCCATCCTGAATTTGCACCATTCTTGTGAAAATGAATTCTTTAACTGAAAATTACACGTTCAAGATACAATGCTTTTATGAAATGCAACCTTGATTGGCCTGCTACACCAGCTAGTTGCTTTCATCTGTATCTCAATCTCTGCTTTCACTTTCCACACTAACTTCATCTGCTCCTTAAACACTCATAACAGCTAGTAATAGGCAGGTAAGCTACTTTGTAGGGACCTCTTAATTCATGACTGAAATGAAGCCTCTCTGGAGTGGAACATCAAAGTTCTTTGGCCCGCAGGTTTAGCATCTGTGATAAATGGTGTGTGTTATTTCAATTTGAGTAGAATTGTGTTTAATTGAAAATTTGACTACTATATGAAACTTTCACTGCAAAGATTAGTAGGGCGTTGAAGGACTGCCAAGGGTACCAAGAATGTGGAAGAAAGAACCACTTAGGTTAATATTTCATGATGCAAGTCAGTGTTTTATAAAGCAAAACTCAGAAAAATATGTTCCAGGACCACTTTCACCAGAATTACCTGGGGCATTTGTTCACTGTAGATTCCTTGGTCTCAAAGGTTTCTAGTATCAAAATCTCCCTTAAGGGAATCTAGGAATTTACAGCTTTTGCAAGGTTCATGGGTAATTCTTGCACATCCTATAGCTGGAAAGCCTGGTTTTGCTTTGTAAATCAAGAAAGTATCTTATAACCAATGTGCTGATATATTTTATTAATAGAGTTCACACTTTTCCTGGGAAATTCTGAATTTTAACTTAATAGACAAAAGGGGATTCAATATGGTGTTCGATATTTCTTGTCCTGTTATTCACCATTTAAAGTGAACTATTTTTAGAACATGTTCTCTAAACTAAAATTTTTACTTTTGTAAAAAAATGCTACATTTTAAGTAATGTGTGTTTTATTTACAAGTTTTTGGGTTCAGAAAATTTACTCAATTTGCATATAAACCTCCAGGTAAAAGTTCTGTTTCTACATGTCCACCAGTTTTGCTCAATTTGATTTTTCTGTTTTACATTTGTCAGATTCCTCTATATTTGAGGTTGTTTTTGTTTGAATAATTATCACATTGAGTAATTATCACACTGAACGCATTGCAGAATTGAGCTCCATCATATTTAATTTACTGAAAGTTATCTTGATTCCACTCATTTTCTCCAGTATGGCCTTGACAGCATATTGTCTTTGTTCATTGCCCAGTATTTGCAGTCCCTAAACCATTTCTATGGCTCCTGATAAGAGTTTGTGCCCGGAACATCCACAAAACTTACTTAAATAAAAGTAAACCAAACCAAACTGCTTTATTTGCAATTAAGTGTTCATTCTCATACAAATTCAAGAAACCTATTTCAAGGTAAGTCAGCAGAAACAATCAAGAAAATTATTCCATGCTGGTCATGCTGAAAGAAAGCTTTGAATCAAAGAAACCTATGTATTACCTCTAAGCTTGCAAATGCATTCTATAGCTTCCCAAGCCTTAATTTACATACCTACAAAATGTATTGATTAAATTAAAAATAATTGACACATGATTGCTAACCAAAATAATAATAACAGTAATAACAGCAATAAATTACAAGGAAAAAGAAAGAGGATCCAAACTCATGAAACGGTGATGAGAGTACAGGTTGCAACTTCTGGGTCTTTGCTCAAACACACACTGCAGAACTCTTCCTTGTGAGACTGAATCCTAGGTTATTAATGAGTCCAAAACCATTACATTACAAAAGAGAAAAAAAGAATAAGTCATTTTGTGGCACAGTTAGGATTCTTAGCAATTTTGTGATTTTTGAATTGTAAAGTGAATAAGAGTGTTATTTACTTCCAAAGCATCTGCATTTGCCACAGTTGGCTGAATCCAGAATTCTTAATAAAGGCACTGTGCTGTGTGAAATATTCCTAAATGCAGCTGACCTTATATTTTCTGTGTTATTGTTTTATCCTTTGACTACATTTCTTGTCTTTCCTTTTATACATAATGAATAAAAATAATTTGTACATTTTATGTTATTGTGCACATTATTTCTTATTAATATTTTTATTTTCAAAAAGACAGCAAAATGCAATTTTCTATGAAGAGGAAGAATGAAGGATTATTAAAGCTCAAAAATCTTGATAGCTATTATGATAATTACTGTGCTTTTTCAAAAACAGACCATTTTCAGGAAAAGGGCATTTTAACCTTTTTCCTGGTTACACAGCGATAACAGTTCTCTAATGAAATATGCTAATATACCTGAATTGATGACTTTAAAAATAATAGCTTTTTAAAAATGAACATGTGAAAGGTAATATTCTTATGACATTGAACTGGTGCTATCTGAAATAACAGAATTTTGCTCTTTTTACAGCACTTTTTAAAAATTCTTGACTTTACACTACCTTCTTCCCTTTTTATTTATACAAATAACAAGAAAGTAGAAAACCCACTCAAAAGAAGTGAGGAGTGCTTGGAAAGAGTCTTAATGTATCAAAAGGAGGAAAAAAAGGTTTTGGATTAGATACTTATCCTAAATAAAATTAGAATGCAAGTCATTGTCAACATGGGGATGTCTGCTGATCCACATTAAAAAATGAACCCACCTCCTTAATAAATGAGAATGAAGGTAGGATTGAACATGGGAGGACTACAAGAGGAAAGAAACATTTACAAAGGAGACTTGAATTTGAAGATCTTGTTTGTTTGTTTCCTAGCTATTTTAATTTGTATTTATTATGTTAGTGTGCAAAGAGGAATTACTGCATTAAGGGAAAATTTAAAGTTGTTCTTATATTTATATAGCTGAGAAAAATATTCTATATTTATATTCAAAAATATTGCCAATGTTTGCAAACATATTATCTAAAAGCACCTGACTACACAGTATTTGATATTTAGCACTGCTGCTCAAAAAGTTGGAGTAAATTCAGTAAGTAAAAACTGTCTCTTTTTTTTACTGTTTATTTGATAATTTAAAGAGATTCCATACATTTATTTGTAATTTAGAGTTCTATAGATTATTTTTTAATTATCTACTTATTGAAGAGTAAGCATTTGTGATTCATTATGAACATTTTTATGATAAAGGTTTTAACCTTTATCATGTCAAACTGTTGTAAACATTTTCTCAACTTAAACTTGTTTAGATAATTTTAAATAAAAAGTGCAAGCATTATATATTTGAATCCTCTCTTTGGTAATTAAGTGAATGGTCAGAACACAATTCTGTTTATTCACAGGCTTGATAGTCACCTGGTATGTGCTGTGTCGACAACCCCACACATGTGCAAAGCACTGAGGAGAGCTTTGTAAGAATTTTTAACTGAATGAATGAGCCCAAAGGTAACTATATACTCAAGTCTGTATTCATGAAAAAGCTATTTCAAATCCCTTTAAATACATATTTATGGACTTGAATCAGTGCAAAGAAAAAAATTACAACCAAGAGAAGCAAAATAATTTCTTCAATTAATTTTATCTCCATAAAAATTTATTTTTTTAGCAATTACTTATTGATTCTCTATTCTACAGTAGCCCAAGAGATTTCGAGATTTTTCAGAAGCAGATTATGCTAACAATTTTTTACTATCTCAGACACAAGGAAAGTTTGTTGGGAGTACATTAAGAACACACAAAATAAACAAATGAAGTTTCAAGGCTAGGTTGACAGATGATTATTAACCAAGGATTCCCAAGGGTTTATATTAACCCAATAAAATTTTTGTCTGGATGATGATACAACTTTCAAGAGAGACTGTTGCTAATGCAGTAAGGTAAATTCTCACTATTTTTTCTGTGTCACTTGAATATTCAAAAGAGACATTCCCAAGAAAAGTCACACTCACATTTTGAACTAAGGTCAGTTGAAGCCCTATAGAAATGACAAAAAAAATATTTACCATTTACTTAACTATTCAGAACAAAGAAAATTGGGGTGTTACCAAGATTTAGAATTTTTGTCACAAAGAAATTTTCCATTAGAGAAACATTTATATTGCAGGGAAAGATGTAATTCCAAAATATCAACTTCATCATGTTGAGTTTTCATGTGAATTTCATTCTTTTCTCTTGAAGCTCCAGGCACTTCTACATTCCTTAACTCAGAAGTATATATATAAAAACAGTAAGTCAGTTCCAGTTCATGTTCGTTTAAAGCACAGGAATGTAAAAGTTAACTGATCTAAAGTTAGAATCTAAAGTTATACCAAGAGTTAGAATCCAGGCTTAAAATAAAAACTGAAATAACAACTCAAAACTAAGCAAAATATTAGAGGGAAACAAATTATAAAGTATTAGCCCAAAAACGTAACACAAAATAACAAAAAGATCCAAAAACAGTAATGATCCTTGAAGAGATTATTGATTAATCCAGAAGTTTTTCTATATATTACACAAAATGGACAATTTTTCAAGGAAAAGGTATGTCCTTTTGACATACCTTAATGAAAAAAATCATTAAGGTATGGTCCACACTCAGGGATGAACAATTAAAATAGTCTCTAAAAAGGTCTACCTATCTGGATTAGCAGAAACAGTTTCAAAATGATTATGAGAAACAAGTTCAATGAAGGAAATAAAACTATTTAAAGAATTAAGGACAATTGTGATCACATTATGCATAAAACAGAGAGTGGAAATTGTGACATTGAAAGTATAAAATGAAATTTAAAAATTAACTAGAGGAACTCTACAGCAGATGACAGCCAACAGAAGAAAGAAATGGAAAACTTGAAAATATATCAATATAAATTATCAAATCTAAAAAATGGCAAGATAAGAGAATGAAATAAAATTCTCTGAGATATTGAAGGTCAATAAGTCTCTCCCAGCACAGAAAAAAAGAAAGTAAAGGCACAGAAATATTTCCAGAAATATTAACAAACATCATGCTACTTTCATTTAAAAAAAAATCTACACATTCAAGAAGTTCAATGAATTCAACAAAAGATCTTATAAAGGTATCCAAACTTAAACTACGTAAGATAAAAACAAAATTAAAACATTGAAATCAGCAAGAAAAAAACAGTTTAAAAATACATGGAAAACACAATAAGGTTACTACTACTGTTACCAGAAATAGAGACTAAAAAGAGTAGATGGTATGTACATAGGACTAAGAAAGTAATAAAAGATGAGCAGAGGAACAAACATGTAATATACATAGAAATCAAACAGCAAAAATAAGGAACATATGGTCAATCATTTCAGTATTAACAATAAATATAAGCAAATTGTTACTGTCAAATCAACAGGCAGTGATGATCAGTCTGGAGAGACTACAGGGCCCCAATATATACTATATACCAGGGAACATTTAGGAGTTCCAACCAGTGGCTATCCAGGCTGGCAGAGGTCTTTTAACATTCTTTGAGACCCCACCAACATATATCCAGACTTTGGAAATTCCAGACCACTGTGAGTAAGAATGGAAGAGCCATACCAAAGGACTCTATCTATAGCCTCTGGGTTCAAAGTTATAATAGGGAGAAGGAAAAACCCAAACCGCAAGATCATGATTCCTCAAGGGAACAGTAAAACAGAAAGAACAAATCTCCAGAAACCAATTTCAAGCACGTGCAAGTTATGTTCTCCTTATCAGATACAGAATTTAGAGTTGAGAAATAGTAATATCAGATGGGGGAGTGTGAGAACAGATCATGAAATGTATGGATTAGAAATCAGAACACAGTTCTACACTTTAAAGACAGAGAAAATGAGAACTGTCCTGTTTATGATATAATATAGAATACAGCATTTTACAGTTAAGTGAAACCAGTACTTTAATTGATGAGTTGCAGGAAGTACAGCTTCAATGTTTTAAGTCAGATAAGATAACATAAAACTTACACTTGGTCCAATTCATCTCCTTTTGACAGCTTTATCCGTGATTTTCTAAAAATTGATCACCTTTGGGAAATAAAAGAAACACCTGAGATAAATTTTGGGTAGACAAAATACTGTTTTTCTTTCTGCCTCGCATAGTCTAATAAGAGCAATAATAGGTGTTTGACAAGTATGTGTTGATGTTATTTTTGGTTTACTGGGCACAGTAAAAGACAGTCCGGATGCTTGGAATTAACAGAGGACTCAGTCTTTCATGCTAAAAGCTTTTAATCTTCACAGAAAGACAGAATTTAAAAGCATTTGCTGAGTATCAGGGGAGTCTTGGTTTCATTTACAAGTTTTTGAATGTTCCTAAACTGTGAGCATAATTATCTTATTTATGCTTACTTTAGTGTGGCATGTGATTTCTTTCTTAGAAGCCATGACAAAATATTTATGAATTTTGTATTTATATATTAATTCATTAAAAACGAGACTAGAGGCCACTGATGAAGACTTAGTTTTCTGTATGTAAAACTTTTTACCAACCTCGTGTTTGTTTTGGTGTACCTAATATTATCAATATTCCATTATAAATTTTCAGGATAATTTACTAATTTGGTTCCAAAGATGAGGAGGAAATCCATCATGTATCTTATTCTCTTAGAAAATAGTTATTTGTTACAGGTTGAAGCATATGAGTAACCATAAAGTGTAAGATGCTCAAAATAACAACTCTTCTGTCTGTTACTTAGCAAGTACATTTTTTTTCCTTCTCCTTTTCCTAATAACTCTGTCCTTTCAAAAACATTTTAAAAGATGTTCAAAGTAGAACTTATTTTATGAAAGAAATGAAATCATGGTGTTAATTTTTGACATAAGATTCCATATGTTTTTGTGTACTCCTTAATAAAATTGAGAAAAACACTTTGTTATTTTTTTAATTTTCTGAATAAATTCGTGACTTAGGCAAAATTATAGTAACTAAACCCAAAAAGGATTTCACCAATATCTAGCTTTCCTCTGATTTCTCTGTGCCATGTTCCCAGGATCTCCAGTGATCTTAAGAAAAAAAGAACATTTTCAGTGATTTACAAAAGTGATTTGTATCATATGGAAGTTTTAAGAAAATTGACCCAACTTTAAGTCTGGACTAGGAGGAGCCTCTCTGGACAAAGTACATGAGAAAGATGAGAAACAAGGATTACTGCTTTCTGCTAAAAGAAGAGCAGGAAATATATTAGTAAGGTTTTCTTTTCTCATTGGGTAAAGTGGAATATGCATCTTAGTTTTAGATACCTACTTAGCTATCAAAATACAGTAATAACTCTGTGTTCTATAACTGAAAACACTCCTTTATAAAACTTACTAATGACTTGTTCCATTGCGCTGAAAATAAAGTTTAGAAAAATTTAAAGTATTCCTTCATACTCAAAAATTCCCCACCTTGGGGATAGGCTAGAAGTTATTTAGCTCATGAAGAAACAAATTTCAAATCCAAAGTACTTATTTTGGTTTTTTGTCTGCCATTTTATTGTATATTTATTTTTTTAAAGAAATTTTAGTAGAGTCTTTAAGGATATATATATATATATATATATATATATTACATCATCTTCAAACAGTGATAGTTTTACTTCTTCACTAATTTGGATTCCTTTTATATCTTTTGCTCCCTTAATTTTTCTAGCTAAAATTTCCAATGCTATTTTAAATAGTAGTGGTGTCAGTGGACATCCTAGTTTTGTACTTGATCTTGAAAAAATAGCTTTCCATTTTTGAGGGTTAGGAATGGTCTCAGCGATGGGTTTGTTATATATGACCTTTATTACCTTGAAATACATTTCACTTGTCCCCATTTTGTAGGGTTTTTATCATAAATGAATTGAATCTTTTCAGATGTCTTCTCTGAATTTATTGATATGATCATATGATCTCTATTTTTTCTTTTGTTCATATAATAAATCACATTGTTCAATTTCCAGGTACCAATCTGTGTACCTGGAATAAGTCTACCTTGGACATGATGTATGATCCTTTTTATGAATTTTTGAACTACACTGCCAAAGAAACTATCTCTAAAGCAGAAAGGTACCCTACTAAATGGTATACAAAATTGCAATATGCATTTGACAAGGAGCCGATATACAATTGCTACAAAAGGATACAAACAATATAGCTAAAAGAATACAAAGACCCCAATCCAAAATATTGCAGAACTAAAAATGTTTTTCTCCAAAGAAGACATAAAGCTTACTAATATAAGCACATGAGAAAATGCTTATCATCCGGGAAATGTCAATCAAAGCCAGAATGATATTACCTTACCCTCGTGATAATGTCCCAGATAAAAAATGCCAGAAACAACCAATGTTGGTGAGGATATGGAGAAAAATAAACCCTCATCCATTATGGGGGTGTAAAGTGTTCCAGCTCCTGTGAAAGAGTATGTAGATTTCTCAAAATATTAAAAATAGATCTGCCATACAATCTATCAAGTTTAACTATGCTACTATCTGAAGAATGCAAAAATACTAATTTGCATTTTATGAAATGCTAAGTATAGTAAGTCAGAATAAAGTAGATTTCACTTAATTTTGAAACACAGATAAACAAAATAAAAGGATCAAATATATGCAAACCAATAATGACACCTAGAAATCTGACTGGAGAATTGAAGGTACCAGAGAGGAAGATGGAGGATAAGAAGAAGCATAGAGCAGGTAGGGACCCAATGGACTATTGTGGAGGTCCCCAGGTATTTTACTGACATGTGTATATGGTAACATACTTCAAGGGTGTGATCCTATACCTCTGAGTTATATATATATATATATATATATATATATATATATATATAGAGAGAGAGAGAGAGAGAGAGAGAGAGAGAGAGAGACAAATATTGTCTGAAATTTTTTAAAGGCATTTTATATTGAAAAATAAAACACCCAAAGCAAAAGAACTTACTTTGGCAATGTCATTTTTTTTCTATCTAGAAAACAATTAGATTAGCTACAACATGAAATTCAAAATTTTGGTGATGTGTCTGTGATAACTGACGAGTCATAAAATGGACAAAGATGTCAAAAACTAGCCATTTGCAATTGGTCCAAATTGTTATATGACTGAACTCTTTTTATACCTGGCAATTCAGTGCAAACAGAGTTGTTAACAGCTATTCTGGAGCAAACTGCAAATGACTTGCTTTAGTGATGATAAATCAGTAATTTTCAACATCATCTGCAGTCCACAGTCAACTTTCCTGCTACTACAAGTGATCTTTCAACCAACAGATTTTATGCAGATCTGATATTTTTTTGGTCTATACTAAAAAATTAAATTTAATATGGAATAAATCAAAATAGGCTTTAGTGGTTTTTGTATACAAAGATGTTTCATCAACAAACTAAATCTGCTATTTAATCTTCAAAAGATATAATTTATTTCCTAATGTAGAATTGCCATTTATTTTCATCTTTAAAAGCAAGAAATTTTTTGCTTATATTCTCTTTGAACATTGATTTAATATTAAATATTTGAAGAGTTGCGACCAAATTTGCTGATGATAGTGAACACTTCAAAGGAAGTGTGTTTCCTTTATATAGGAAAATAAATATTATTTTATGCATTTTAATCCATATTTATTTCACCAACTCATCCCTCGATATAAAGAACCTGACACTAAGGAAACATTTGTTACATAAAATTATTGCAACTCCAAAACCTTTTTATTTTTTGCAACTAATATTATTGATTTGACCCTCCAAAATCACTCATATGGTAGCAGTACACAAGCACAGAATGTGTCAGTTAAATCCTGAAACCAGCACCAAGTCCACTAATACCTATGGTATATACAAAAATGAGTCTAGCCCAAACTTGAAAATAATAATCAGAAGATAAAGCAGTAGCAGCACAGAGTATCTTGCCCTGAATGGCAGCATTTATCTTCCTACTAGAAGGAAACTTTAATCTGTACAGATATACATTTATAAAAAGGTAAGGTCTATTGTTGACGAAATTTCCTGAGACCTTGGGGAAAGATAAAGAGTACTGTCATGAGATAAAAATGCTTCTCCCCAAAACCAGTTAGCTTCTCCCAACATTCACAATATGCTAGGGGACCCCATGATTTTTTAAAAAATTAAAATTGACTTTAGTTGATAAAAATCAAACCTGCAGGTATTAATTGAAGTCATAACAACAAGCTGATTAAGTTTGATAAAAACTAGAGATCACCGAATGGTTAAAGGCCTATAATGAAAATCAAATTATTTAGTCACAGAGATAATAAAACAATAGTTAAACAACTTGAGCTAATCTAAAATATTTTATTTGAAATGTAGTTGTAATGGTACTTTAAGATAGTTGCAGTCATTGTGATAATGTCTCATAAGTAGTCATGATTTCTAAATGGGAAAATAGTCTTTGGATGAAAGACAAGGCATATAATGAAATATTAAATACGATGCCAGTTCCCAAGTTAACCAGATTAAAATTAGAATATGATTATATGATTATAAGAAAATATGATTATAAGAAAAATAGTAATGGTGTATCCTGGGATGTATCATCTATATATAAGCCATGAATATGCTTTATAATTGCCTTCTGGGCTAATTTTTTTTTTAATTGAGATTACAATTGTTTACAATGCTGTAACTTAGAGGTGCAAAAACACTCCTTTAGGGTACATGTTACCATGCAACTCTCGTAACCATCACCCATAATCCTCCAACATAGGTCATTGTAGCCCATCCCTGCTTTGCTTTTGCCCTTTCCTACTGACTGTAATGACCTCAAACGTTTCCTTACTTTTCCAATTAATTGTTTCAATCATTCTAGTGTAATCTTTAGCATTTTCTACTGTATGATCTTATCTTCAACAAAACAGCGACAGTTTACCTCTTCTTTCTCAATTTGGAATCCACTTATTTGTTTGTTTATTTATTTATTTAGTCTAATTTTCTTGGCTAGGATTCTAACACTATTGACTGAGAATATTTAATTAGAGGTAAAACTACCATGATGACATTATTTAAATTAAACTATATTTTCAGGACCAGCTGATATATACTATAATGCCACAGTTTTGTTTGCATGTAGCTTTTACTTTGGCTCTTGTTCTTGCTATCATGGAGTGTAAATGTTTTTATTACCTTGCATGATGAATTTTTATATATAAAAGATGTTGATTAATGTTTGTTAATATATAATGCATAGAGATCATTACTATAATATCAAGGCCAGGGAAACTTAAGTTCTGAAATTGAATTGCTGTGCTCAAAATAACAAAATTAATATTTGGCAGAGTCCAGATATTTTTTTTGACCTCCCAAACCACAAAAAATCTTGTGCAATTACGAAGAGAAACAGATTATATTTGAATTCATTGGGGGAAAAAGATACGTGTTTTTTTTTTCAAATACAAAACATAATCTAATTGAAATCATAAAGGAAGTTGTTTTGTTTCTAATGTCTAAAATGATTTGATTTTATCAGAAGTTTTTGCTTATAATCACATTAAGTAAATAAAAATTTGCTATAAAAGAAAAACCAACTTCTATCTCTAATGAATTTTATATAATACATGTTCATGGCAAAAGACTATCCTTCGGAAAAAAATATAACAGGGAAGGTAGAGAGGCAGAAGATGGAAAAAACAAACATCTCATGTTCAGAGACACAAGAACTCCGTTGGAAGCTAAAAAAAATGTGAAATAATAACTTCAAATTTCAGATATTTTTCCCCAAACTTCATTTGGTTTATTAGTTAAGTATTCATATTTCTAGTTGTATGGATAATAATTTCTTACAAATAAGAATATCTATAGACATTTTTAAAAAGTGCACCTAATTACAAATTTTATTACATGCTTGCCCTGACACCCAGCACACATAAAAGATTTTTGTAAAGGAAACTTGTTTGCTCAACTATGTCAGCATGAGATCTGTACAATCCCAACAGAAATTTATTCCAATTTGGATTTGACAGTATCACAATTCTGCTTTGCAATTTACAACTTACAGAGCATTCTAATGTATATCATCTCACTTGAATTTTTACAAGCAATGCCATCTGCATTTTACAGAAAAACTCAGTTAAGTACAGGTGATTTTTAATATTTAGTGAAGAGTTTGTAATGGTAAAATTCATGAATCCAGTCAATGTCAATAGAAGGTAGTAACTAGGAAAAGAGGAGAAAACTGGTCTGAGTTTTGAATTTCCACCTTTAGCCAGCTTAAGAAACTCATAAATAATGCAGTGTTGCATTTATTATACACAAGTGGATTAAATGTTGATCTCTGATGACCAGTAGAAAATGACTGGAAATTATGATATATCTCAACATTAAGTTAGCTCTTAATATTTTATTATTCTATTTCAATCTATCTTTGTATGTAGGGATATTTAACTATGCCCCAAATAATCAAGATCATTTTTTACATGCCTTTATTTCTTCAATTTACATTCCCAACTACTGTTCCCACATTACGGCTTTCATTGATAAACTCTACCCTACTTAGAATCTTCAGTAATTTTGTTATAGCACAACTTTTATCTCTACTGAATTCTACTTACTGAGCACATATTTTATTCCTAACACAGGGTGAGACACTCAATATTCATTTCAGGTGGAATATTTTCATCATCTCTGAAATAAGTCTGATCAGACTTATTGAATTATAAGACTATTAATAAGTCCTGACTTACTATATATATTATTATATTATATATATTAGTATATATTATAAGACTATTAATAAGCTAAATTATAATATATATAATTATAAATTACAGAGCTAGGATTAAAACTCAAATCCATTTAATTTTAACATTTTGACAAAGAACTGATTTGTCATCACCTTGCGACCTCACCTTCTCTATACTGGGAACATTTCACATAAGCTACTACTCGTTTCCTTTACCTTGAGGTGAGGCCACAATACTAGTTTCTGTTTAATGAACTTGGTGACACAACTTCAACCTGTGGTCACAGATAATGCATACTTTATTGCTTTTTCCTTTCCTACTAGCTGGCATATGGTTGTGGGAAAGGATCCTCATAACGTAGCTAGATCTCATATCAAAGCTACATGTTTAGTATATAAAAGAGTGAGTGAGAACATAGGTGAGACCTTTGCACCATCAGGTTGCTAGATAAGTATTGGATCGTCACCCAGATGTATGAGCATTTTATTTTCAGGTCTCTTAAAGCAGCTTAACATGTATTCCAACTAACAGAGAAGTGAATGCTCTAAAATTCACTTTGAAAGTAAGAAAAAGCAATTTGAAATACAAAACATTTAATAATCAACTTTGGGTGTTCACAGCAGTTGAGAATATTTTAGTATATTTTGATAATTTTATGCAACGAGAAAAAGAAAATTAGGCTCAGGGACATTCATAGTTATCATTAGTAATGGCCTTTTTTTTTTTTTTTGGAGACTAGGTCTCGCTATTTTTGCCCGTGGAACCTCAGGCTCACGTTGCCCGGGGTACCACAGACTCAAGCAATCCCCAGCCTTAGCTTCCCAGGTATCTGGGATTACAGACGAGCGCCACCACGCCCAGCTATATTTTTTGGCACTAGGTCTCCTGTGCCCCTGATAGGTCTCTAACCGCGATCCAGGGCCCTGGCTGTGACTTCCTAGGCTAACACCTACAGCTATGCCCACCATGCCGGGCCAAAAGTAATGGTCTTTATTTATTTTATTTTATTTTATTTTATTTTATTTTATTTATTTTTTTAAAATACTTTATTTATATAGAATTTCACATCTGTGATCTCTGGGGTTTTAAATGAGCTTGTGAGTTTCACCAATATGAATGGGTGAGTGAGGGATTAGGAAGCAGTATGAAGCCTCGAAAACAATTTTGTCAAGGAGCGAGGGTGAAGTATAGAACATGAAGAGTTTGGACACAATCTACCTATAAAAATTTGAAGTAAGTAGGAAGAGTTAGATTGTAATTTCAGAAATGGGATTACATGTAAAAAAATCTGAAGAATATTTTCTTACAATTAAATTTACTCTATAGCAATTAGACTGTCTGGAGTCTATTCCATAAAATTCCTTGAATAATTTACTTTTTTTTTAAGAAAGGATAGTCATGGAAAGCAAAAATAAAAGGGGGAAAGACTTTATGGGGCATATACCATAATAAAAGTGTATGAATAGGTTAGGCATTTCCTTAGGAGAAGAAAATTACTTATTGAAAATTCAAGTAATGGCATATATTGTTCAAATAATTCTGCTATGTTTTTCTGCGCTGCTTCATTTTCAGTTTAAATAAAGCATGCATGAAACAGTGACTCTCAATTTTTGAGATTTATAATAAGCTTAAAGGATATAGTATTTCTTGAATTGTAACAGTCTGGAAAGATATATGTAACCCCTCTATAGTGCTTAGTTCAATGAAATCTACAACTTTCCACTTGTTTTCTTGCTTGCTTTAGCCTTAAGTTTTGGTGAAGAGATTGATCCCAATGAAATTCCTTCAAGGACTTCTCAACTCATTCACTATAATAATTAATCACAAAAGATATGTGATATCCTTAGTAGTGGCTATATAAGAAAATTCCATTTAGCATGGGATTTATTGGCACTATATTTTGGGAAAGCAAATTGCACTTTCTTAATGGATTGCATCAATATATAGCCCAACCATCCACTGTTCTTTTTTTTTATTATTATTATAAAATTTATTCCGGTTGACAATTTAGGCCATAGACATGTACATAAAAATTCCATAAAAGGGATCAGTATGTGTGGGGGGGAATGAGGAGGGGTGGAGATGAGAGGGAGTGGTCAGGGAGGGAAGGTGGTGGGTGGTCCCCAGGGAATGCAAAGATGTGAAACACATATTTAAAAAAAATAATTAATTAAGAAAAAAAAAGAAATCAGTACAATTTCTACACTGGGAAAAAGCAACTCTCCTGCCTGCCTGGCACTATGCAGATGGCTCTTTTTCTTTCTCCATTTCCTAATAATCCTGTCCTTTTTTTAATTTAATTTAAATTTTTTAAATGTTCATATATATGTGTATTTATATTTATATTAAATTATTCCATTATTGTGTACCCCGGGGCTTTCCCATTTCACTTTTTAACCATCCTGATCTTCTGTGCTCTTCACCTCCCTCACCTTCTTCCCCCTCTTCTCTCTTACTCCATTGTTCAGTCCCATTGGTTGTTTTCATTCTTTCTTATTCGTTTGTTTTTCCCTATATCCATCATATAAGTGAGACCATCCTGTACTTCTGTTTCTTTTTAACTTATTTCTGCTAATATGAGTCTTTCTAGTTCCATCCAGGTGGCTGAGAATGACATGTGTTTGTCCTCCTTGATTGATGCGTAGTATTACATTGTATGTATTATACCACATTTTTAAAAGCCAATTATCTGTTTTGGGGCATTTGGCTTGTTTCCAATTCTTGGCAATTGTAAACAGAGCTACAATGAACATGCGCGTACATGTGTCCTTTTAAATTAATGTTTTCATGTCCTCTGGGTAGATTCCTAGTTGTGGGATTGCTGGATCGAATGGTAAGTCCACTTTCAATTGTTTGAGGGTCCTCCACACAGTCTTCCATAGTGGCTGGACCAATTTTCACTCCCAGCAGTAGTGTAAGAGAGTTCCTTTTTCTCCACATCCACACCAATATTTGCTGTTGTCCCTTTTATTTATATGGGCCATTCTTACTGATGTAAGATGGTATCTCAGTGTGATTTTAATTTACATTTCCCTGATTATTAGTGATGTGGAGCATTTTTTCATATGCCTATTAGCCATTTGTATCTCCTCTTTGGTGAACTGTTTTTTTAGTTCTTCTCCCCATTTTTTGAATGGGAAAACTAAAACCATTTCAATTAAGGTCCGGGACCAGGCAAGGATACGCATTCTCTCCACTCCTTTTCAACATAGTCTGGAAGTTCTAGCTAGGGCAATAAGGCAAGAGAAAGACATAAAAGGAATCCGAATAGGGAACGAAGAAATAAAGTTATCATTATAGGCAGATGATATGATACTCTATGTAGAAAACCCAGAAAAATAGACAGAAAAGCTGATTGAAATAATAAACCGATTCAGTAAGGTAGCTGGATACAAAATCAACACACAAAAATCAACAGCATTAATATATGCAAAGAATCAACCAGAAGAAGAAAAAAATTTTAAAACACCCCATTTGCCATTGCACCAAACAAAATCAACTTGGGAATTAACCTAACAAAAGACATAAAAGACCTATACAAAGAAAACTATAAAACATTCTTAAAAGAAATAGAAGATGATGTTAAAAAATGGAAAGACATTTCCTGTTCATGGATCAGAAAAATCAACATTATCAAAATGGCCATACTACTAAAAGCAATCTACAGATTCAGTGCAATTCCAATAAAGATCCCAATGACATATTCTAAAGAGATAGAACAAAAATTACTGAAATTCATATGAACAACAAAAGACCCCGAATAGCCAAAACCCTTTTGACAAACAGAAGAGAGAATGGAGGTGTTACTATTCTAGTCTTCAAGCTATACTACAAAGCTGTTATACTTAAAACATCATGGTACTGGTACAAAAACAGACAAACAGACCAATGGATCAGAATTGAATACCCAGAAATAAAACCACACATGTACAGTCAACTAATCTTGACAAAGGGGCAAAAAGCATACCCTGAAAAAAGGATAGTCTCTTCAGTAAATGGTGCTGGGAAAACTGGATCAAAACTTGTAAAAAAAAAAAAAATGGACCAGGACAACACCCTCACACCCTGTACAAAAACTAACTCACAATGGATAAAGGACCTGGAAGTGAGACCTGCAACCATAAAATACACAGAAGAAAACCTGGGCAAACCCCTCATGAATTTCACCTCAGAAATCTATTTGGGGAAACAACTATGAACGGCAAGAAAATGAAGGAAAACATAAACAGCTGGAACTATATCAAACTAAACAGTTTCTGTTCAGCAAAAGAGACAATAAACAAAACAAAAAGAAACCCACCAACTTGGAGAAAATTTTTGCCCTCCAAACAAGTGACAAGAGTCTGATAAACAAAGATCCAAAAGAGTTCCTACAGCTCAACAAAAACAAAGCAAAAATCCACTGTTCTTTTAGTGGGATGTAGATACTTCCTTACTGAAAGCTAGCCTATGTTCCCATTCCATGAACCTAGGTAAATTCCTCAACCAATGTAATACAGCAAAATATATACATATATATATACAGAATATATACATATATACATATATATACATATATATATATATCATGACTTCAAGATTAGATGTTGAAAGGCAACACAATTTTCACTTGATTTTCACTTCCTTGGTTCCTTGGACATTTTTTACCATAATCTGAAAAAGTCCTGGTCACAAGGTATGCCTTTAGCTGACTGATAGCACCAGTAAGACCACAGGTTAAAAACTAACATCAACTATAGGTGTGTGAGCAAATGAAGGAAAACATTGTCTAGTCTTTTATGTAATTCTTCAGACAGCATGTTTTCAACTTCCTGCCTGCTCCTCCTCCCCCAAATATGATAGATAATAGCTGATTACTGTTGATGTAAATCTAAATTTGGATACAAATAGATTTTTAAGACTCTTGAATCTGCTAACTTTAAAGTAATACTGACAACTATTTCTAAAAAGTTCTCAAATGATGGATTTTTAAGAAGTAGCTTCTTGAACAACTGAACAAAGAAACCACACAATCTTTACATTGCTTGTAATAGATTCCATTTTTACTGAGTCTAAATGATTGTTAGATTATATTTTTGAGGTTTTTCATTATTATGAAAGAGTACAGAGATTGCTTTTGGCAAAATATCATTGTATTTACAACACAGTATTTTCCTGAAAGTTCATTCAATACATTGGAAATATTATTTGATGTTTTGGTTTGATAAATGTATAGCATTAGCCTCTAAAACTCTCACAAAAATATAATCATATTAAAGAAATGTCTACTTTACAAATTGTTTTCACAGAATGAGTATATATATATATATATATATATATATATATATATATATATATCCTTTTGAAGTGAAATAAGTCCTATTGTGGGTACTGGATGGATGAAGTAGTAGGTGTAGGTCTGTTTTTAGACCAAGAGAAGATGAAGTGCTGGAGGTGTGAACCACTCTCATCTCTAATACCTCACACTGACTCTGAAAATGTCATGCAAAGTTCTGTTCCAAAGGATTTCCATACTGTGCACTCTTCATTGGGAATTCTAGGAATAGGCATTTATTTTAGCACACAAGGACTTCTAATTTCCTCCAAAATTAAAGTTTGGCTCCCTGTTCAATTTTACACACATTTAGATGCTCAAGGAGTAGGAACAAGTCACTATTTTTACCATATGCATTTTTTTAAATCCAATTGCAATGGGGAACTCAAGTTGAGGAGTATCTTTCTTTGATCTATGAAGGCTGCTTTTGCTTTACTACATGGCATTGACACATCAGTTTTCAGATGATTTAAATATTTTTATTTCAAAAAGTTTAAAAAACATAATATATTTTCAGTGACTTAACATAGCAACATATACTACACCTGTTGGAGATATGGGTAATCTATCAGTTTTACAGATTTGAATTCCAGCAGATGAATTTATACAAACTAACATTTAGTATACTCTATCCTATATATCAATTAAGCCTCATGAAACCTCTGAGTGATATGATTTAGGTGTCCTACCAAGCTTTCTGGTTTCTGTATAGTGGTTAGTACTTCTTTGCCTGTGGGATTTCTCTGCACCTCTGCCCACTTTTCCTTTATTTTATTTATTTGTTTGTTTATCTATTTATATAACTATTTATTTGTTTGTTTGTTTGTCTGTTTATTGCATGCCGAATGTGCAGAGGAATTAGTGACCCTGGGAGCATAAACCCAAAGACTGGCAAAAGTTGGCTTACAATTACGTCTCTTTCCTTGTTCCTTAACAAATTAACTCTGATATTATGTGGTTGTTACACTATCTCCAAAGAGTCCTAAAAATCTTACCTGCAGTGGTGACTAGCTGAATAATGTATTCCTTTATTTGTCTTCTTTCCTTCATCCCTTAAAGAGCCATTTGCACTGAATTCTTAGAGCTTGCTTTTCTGAGAGCAAAATAGATCATATGCGTGTTCTACTACTCAGTTAATTTTGATGTCTTTGTTTAATGTCTCTACCTGAGTTTTTTAAATATAGGCGTTATTTTAGTAAATTTTCATTTTTCTGATCAACAAACCTAGGAACATTTGTGATGTTTTCCAACTTAATTGTATTAATTTTTGAGGTAATTTCTAAAACATTATAAAATTTGGAGGTATAGGGTCAATACACTGTAGGTGTTACCTGCATAATGCCCATAAAGCACACATAATCCTCCACTAAAGTCCATTGGGACCCCTCTACTTTGCCCTCCACAACAACTATACCTCCTTAAGCCTCAATCTATAGTTATACTTTTAGGGTTGTTTGGTTTACTTTTGTCTGTTTCTTTTGTTTCTATATACTCCACATATGTGTGGAAGCATCCAATATGTATCGTTCTCCTTCAGAATTATTTTTCTTAAAATTATCTTCTCGAGTTCCATCTAAGATGTCACAAATTCAATATTTTATCTTTTTAACACTGAGTAGTATACCCCATTGTCTATATATACTATAGCTTCTTTATCCACTCATTTGTTGTTGGGCATTAGATTTTTTCCATAACTTGAAAATTGTAAATATTCTGTCTTCTTTTAATTTTAGACATTATACTGGTCATCTCCCTTTAATGGCACTCTACATTAAGTTATGTTAGAGTTCCTCTCTTTGTGATTTTTTTTTAAAATTGGTAGTCTTTCCTACCCACCACTATTAACAATCTCTATTTTTACAAGTATTTTATTTGAATGCATTTTGGTTTGTTGGAATATAAGGAGAACACCTTTCTATGTTTATTATGTTATTCAGATTAGAACATCCTTGAATAAATATACACACTAAAATGATACAAACTATCAAACTGAATATCATGCATTTTCACTACATTCCCTGTTGCACAACCGGATGCTATGTGGTAAAGAAATGCCTCTACCTTTTCTTGTCTTCACACATCAAGCCACTACTGAGTGCTTGTCTTTATAATCACAAAGGTGTCCTTATATAAAGTCATCTCAGTTTCAAAATTTTCACCTCAGGACCAAGTGAATGAGATCCACCCACTGCATCTACTAGCAGCTGCCTAATGATAGTTGAAAGTTAAAAAAAAAAAAAAAATGGGAAGGATACACTAAGTATGTGCCAGTGTTGGAGAATCAAGTCACTAATAAAGGTTTTTCTCTGTATTTTCTTTAAGAACCAGGGGTCCCTCTATTGGTACTGTAGGTTAAATGAGTTATGAAGGGTTTTCATACCCTTCTGCCATTATCCTCTATGACTAGCACTTGTAGTAGTGCAATCTCCCCATGATTGTATATGCCTGGCCCAGTGAGTGTGTACCTGCATAAGTGGGCACACCTGAGAGGGAACAGATAATAGAGCATATTAAGAGAAGGGGAAGGAGAGTTCAGGGTAAACTAAAAGGAGGACTCAAGAGAACTCAAGAGAGCTCAAGGGGAACTCGGAACTCATGGAGACTTGATCGGTTGTTTTGTTCATGGGTATTCTCCCCTGGTTACTATTAAAAATCCTTTGAAGATCTTGCCAAGAACTCCAACATCCTTCTTTAGCTGCCAGAACCAATGTTGAACCAACCTGAATTGGAATGACTGCAAAATGAATCAGTCCTATAATTTGAGGCTCAGACCTTAGGCAACTTTGACAAAGGCCAGTTGCCTAAGAAGACAGAGTAAATGATACCATAATATCATTTTGGTCCAATAAAAGTGGAAATCATTAAGTTTATCACCATCAAAATACATAATAGTTGTGTGTGGGGGGGGATAAAGTGTTTTGATTTTGAGGATCATGAAATACCCAAGAGGAATTATCAACATCAATAGATGATATGTTTGAAGACTAAGTCCTTTAATTTTCCCTTTTTTTTGGGGGGGGGGAGTGGGGGGAAATGGTACTATAACACTTTTCTAACACACTTCTGAAACACCTGGTCACCAAATATTTGTTTGGGATTCCCCCACCAAATATTCTCTGCAACACTACTTAGGTGGCCTTCAGTTTAACACCACTGTAACACAATCTGCTTGAATATATTGTCCAATTACAATGAGTAGCTGCTCAGTTCTACAAAACTACCTTCGCCCCACCTTGGCTGCCAATAACAAGTCAAGATTCTCATCTGTGTTTCTGCCTCATTAGGTATAAATCAGAGATTTCTAGTATACCCTCCTCAGGTATTATTTATTTACTAAAACACCTCACAGAATTTAGTAATAGAGCTACTGATATTTACCAGCTTAGCAAAGCAGAAGTTAAAGGATACAGAGGAACAACTAAATAAAGTGAGAGCAAGGAGGGTGCAACATGCAGGAGTTCCTGTCTTTGTGCACTGTATCACCCTTTCAGTTTATTGTGTTTACTAAACTGTACTTTGGTTTTCTTTTTAATTTTTCTTTTTTAATTGATTGTACATATATTTTACATTGCTGTATACCCCGTAGTTCTCCCACTATGTCACCTTGTCACCTGTGAACTGTCATCTTAATCTCTTGTGCTCATCCCGCCCCCATTTTCACTCTCCCTTCCACTCCCTTGCTTTATGTTTTATAAACTGTAATTTTGCTCTAGACAACATACTATTGGAGTTTTATAGAACTTCCTCATATGACAGGCAGGATTATCAACTCCGATTCTAGCTCCCCTCCCTCTCTGGAAATATGGGTATAAGGAAAGAAGGAAGAAGGATGCTGAAGATTTCAATCTTCTATTCTAACTTGGTCTTTCTGGTGCCCCCCTCCTAGGAGTCATCCAAGAGCCCACTCAGAGTTAGTTGCCTCATTAGCACAATGATCTTCCTGGTATTCTTAGCAATTCAGAATTTATAAAGATTCTAGGACCTCTGTGGTAGGAGTGGGGGCTGGTGCAGGTATCAGATAATTACTCTATATCGTATGTATCTGTTACCTCACACTTACTTCTATGGTACATGATTCTAGTCAACTATCAAAGGGGCTTGTGAATTTGGATCAAATTAAATTCAAGATGATGTTAGGGAGGTAATGAAATCGGGTCAAAATGGGGCAGAAGCCTCCAACCAACAAGCCACACTTAAAATGTGGCTTCTGCCATCCAGGTTCTGAAAGTGGGTAAAAAAGAGACTTTCTGACTTGACTTAACTGTTTAGCCCTATCTGCTTGCTTCTTTCTCCAAAGCAGGCTACACACTCTTCATTAGCATTTTCACTGATCACCTTTACCATTGATATGCAAAAGCCAGCCAACTGCTCTCAGCTCCAAAAACTGCAGAAAAGAAAAACTTTAAAACACAGTTTAAACTTTCCATTCGTGGGTTCTTGCCACCATCCTCAGCCTTTTTTAACCAAAATATCAAACCAAGACTATCAGTGCAGTGCAG
>PVHY01015222.1:0-36383 GCA_004024945.1 Uropsilus gracilis
CTTTCACCTTATTGATGGTTTTACAAACTTTCTTCATTTCCTTGCATCTTTTGTTGTTTGCTCTGTTTCACACCATTATCAGAGCTGATCTGAGCCAGTTCCTTTCTTTAAGATTTTTAATATTTCCTTTTATTTCTGTTATCTAGAATGTCATCTAAAAACTCTTCTCAAACATGGTCCTAAATTTTCTTTCTTTTTACATTATTCATTCTGTTATATAGACACAACATGCTCACATTGTCTCCTTTTCATCTTTATACTGTTGGCTGTGCTTTTCCTGTTACCTGGACTTCTCTCCCCACCACTTTTCCAACCTTCATTTCTAAACAATTTGCCGTAAAGTACATTTCTCCCCAGAGAACTTCATATGACTTTCTGGGTTAACAATGATTATTTTCTATTATAATTTCTCATTAATAGGACAATTTCACTGGATAGGTTGAGAGCCCTACCAAGGCAGTGACCATCTCTTACTTATTTTGGTATGAAGTGGGTGCTTAAGCAATCATTTGTCAAACACTATTTCAAAATGTCTACCATAGGGGGTGAAAGGGAGATTAGATTGGAAATAGGATAAAAAGAAGATGGTAGACAAAAACTATACTCCAGGTAAAATAATACTGTTTATTTGAGTAGATAAATGTTAGCCAGAATTAGGAGTTAAAGGATTTTACAAGAAAACAATACAATCAGAAGGGAAATATTCTCATCCCACTCATTCTGTGTTGAAGTAAAAATCTGGGTGGTTTTTTTGACTTTCTCTTGGCTTCTTAGGGATTTTCAAGGTATTATATGTGGCAGGACATAATAAACTCAGTGATTTTCCCTTTGCTAATTGGGTGTGTTGCTATAGCTTCTCATCTTTTTTCTTTCTTTTTTTTTGCCTGTGGAACCGCAGGCTCACAGACTCAAGCAGTCTCCAGCCTCAGCTTCTCAGGTAGCTGAGATTACAGGCGCATGCCACCATGCCCAGCTATATTCTTTTGGAACTAGGTCTCGCCTCATGCCCCTGGCAGGACTCGAACTGCGATCCCTAGACCTGGCCATGGCTTCCTAGGCTGCCACTTACAGGCATACGCCTGGCCTGTAGCTTCTCATCTTACTGTGCTCTGTGAAAATGCCTTTGACTAGTTCTGTGTTGGATAATTAAAGCTACTATAGAAGTAGTTGGAACATCCCTTGCTTATAATTCTCATGTTAAATGCTAGTGACTTCATTTGGTTTAGAAATTTAAAATTCTGTTTTTGCTACTTCCTTTCTTCCATTGCAGGTGCAAACTCAAGAGATCTCAGTAGTTCTTCTTAAACTGATGCTTCTGACCCTTATGTTACCACCCTTAGCTCTTGAAATCTACAGTATATATATTAGAATGGAAACAAAAACAAGTACATTTCTGGAAAATTTTCTCAATATAAAGCCCACATCCAATTCTGTTAAATTGTAGCTACACACACACACACACACACACACGCACATATACATATATATACATATACATATACATATATATATATATATATATATATATATATATATATAATTGAAACATACTGAACAGAAACACACCAGATGTTAATAGTTTTCTTGGGATGGTGGAATTATAGCTCACTTGAACTTTGTCTCTTTACTCTTTGCAGTGATATCCAAATTCCTCCAAGATATGTGTTTTAGGATTATAATCAGAAAAAGTAATAGTAATCTTTTGAAATAATCAGTTGATTTAAAAGAATCCATAAAGGTAGTTCTGCTTAAGAAATAAACAGAAATTTTCTTATTCCATTTGTTTATCATTCATGATGATCTTTGCTCTATTGTTTTGAAATTTATGCACTTTAAAAAAGCTTTAGGCAGGCACGGTGGCGCATGCCTGTAAGTGGCAACCTAGGAAGCCGCAGCAGGTACCAGGATCATAGTTTGTGTCCTGCTCAGGGCAACATAGTGAGTTCTAGTTCCAAAAAAAATAGCTGGATGTGGTGGTGCTCCTGTAATCCCAGCTACCTGGGAAGCTGAGGCTGAGGATTGCTTGAGTCTATGGTACCCCAGGCAACATGAACCTGCTGTTCCACAGGCAAAAATAACGAGACCTAGTCTCAAAAAAAAAAAGCTTTAGGCAGAGTCTTTTTTGAGCTGATGTGACAATCTGCAGAGATAAGATGTCGCAACGCTTTGTCATCACAGGGCCCACAGAGTAGAAAGTCATTTTTCAACTTTCATGGTATCTTAATCTCTAAAATCAGTGGTCATTTTTTTAAAAGCTGTTTAAGCTCATTGCTTTGTGGTGTTGTGTCCCAGAAAAATGATCTGTAGATTGTAAATACAGATCAGAATAATATAAATTGTAATGTCTCCTTAAGCTGACTCAAATGTAGGATCCCTCTTTTTTATTGCTTTTGAAATTGAAATGCTTTTTGCATGAATTTTAGCATATGTGTGTGTGTTTTGTGCGCTTGCATGTATATGTGTGTCAAGGAATACCTCCATACAATGAAGACACCAGTAGGATACATTTTTTTTCTAGTGTAGGAATTGGTCTGTGAGGTTGAGCCGTACATGCTTGTGGATTCTCCGGAGTCTGACTTCAGCCATGGAAAAAAATGAACCTGTCTCAGTGAATATTCGTAAAAAGACCCGGAGTCTAGAAACCTGTATCACAAGTAGTTTTATCTTTCTTATTCTGAAAATAGCAATTTCATCTCTTATTTCTATATAAATAATTTAAATCATAATTCTTATTTCATTTAGATTGTCTTACAAGGACATGCAACAAGAGTAACTGCTAAAGCTCAACAGAGTGGAGAGAAGGCATTTCGATGTGAATATGATGGATGTGGAAAATTATATACAACAGCTCATCATCTTAAGGTATATAAAAGATGATGTTTCAAGTTCAGGGAATACCTAGGATTTTAATAAATTTGAAATACTTGTAGCATTCGGATACCGTTGTTTTCCCCAGCTTATATGTCGACTCAAAAAGCTGAAGCAGATTTAGGAAACCATCAACTCTTTTTTTGTTTGTTTTATGTGTTTTTTTTTTTTTTTTTTGAGACTAGGTCTCGCTGTTTTTGCCCATGGAACCGCAGGCTCTCGTTGCTCGGGGTACCACAGACTCAAGCAATCCCCAGCCTCAGCTTCCCAGGTAGCTGGGATGACAGGCATGCACCACCACGCCCAGCTATTTTTTGGAACTAGGTCTCACCAGGGCCCCTGGCGGAACTCAAGCCACGATCCCTAGCCCCTGCCACTTCATAGGCTGAAGCTTACAGGCACGAGCCACCGTGCTCGGCCTTATTAACTCTTTGAGAGTTTGGGTTGTGTTTTTTTTATGTTGTCCCAGTTATGTCCAGCATAATAACTAGTACATGGTAGATACTCTATATATTTAATACATATATTTAATACATCTTTGTCAAATGTGAAATTTATATAATAATATGAGAAAGGTATATGTAGTCACTGTTAACAGCAATTTGCTGCAATCAAGCAAAAGTTGTTGTTACTTTGTCCTGTTTTAAATATTTAGGCCAACTATTGATTGCAGGTAAATATAACATATCATGACTCAATAATTATAATTAATATTTACTGAATAATTTACAAGGTGTCAGGAAGTGTGCATTTAGTATGTTTTAAGTAGCAGCCCTAGAGCCCTTAGCTGTGTTAAACATTAACATGTTACTGACCTCTTAGCATCTTATTTTCATTATCTATAAAACTGGACAATAAAAGCCCCTCCCTTACATTACTGGTTGTAAGACTTAAACCAGTAATGCTGTACATTTCAAGTGCTGAAAGGAATGGCTAAGGGGTTAAATAGTTACTGCTATTGTTGTGATTATTCATTTATCACAGTAATGGCTGGTAGATATAGTTATGTCCCCACTTTACAGAGAGGGCTTTGAGGCTTTGAGAAGGCAGGTGCCAGACCCATAATCACCCGGTGCTGGTGAAACCTTGCCTCAAAACTTGACCTCTTTAGCAGCAGCCCCTACACTCTTAGCCTCACGTTGGACAACTCCTCCCTACTCTTTTCCTAGCTTTCCAGGATCAATTCCATACAAACACCTTTAAATACTCTAGCAAAGCTCAAGCCTCCGACTCTTTTTTCTTCTTTGAAATAAATGCATCTTGACATGCAAAGTTTAGATCTATATTCAGAATTACCAGACTATAGCTTTTGAAAGAAGTTATCTTTTGTTTTTCAAAAATAATATACAGCAACAAAATAATTCAGCAGTAAAAAAAAAAAAAAAAAAAAAAAAAAAAAAAAAAAAAAAAAAAAAGAAAAGAAAATGTCTGTGTTGAGAACTTGCATCTAAAGAATACCAAAAAGCAATGGAATCATCTGTGTGCTTCAATGGCAGGTCCATGAGCGGTCACACACAGGTGACCGGCCTTATCAGTGTGAGCATCCAGGCTGTGGGAAAGCATTTGCAACAGGTAAAAATGTGCATTTCTTTTGTTTCTTGGTTTCATTTATGGGCAAAGCAGAGATAGAGAGGCAGGAACTGACTCCTTGTCTTTATGAATTAGTAAACTCACATAATCAATTTTTTAGTTTCCCTTAACTGTCTCTTTTCCTGCTTGTTCTGTTCTCTGTTCTCATTTTTCTCCTAAGAGCTGTCTCTGCCTACAGTGTTCAGAGTTTTCACTCTGGCACTCTGCGTTAAATTATTTGTTTTAAAGTGAAAAAATAGTCATTTATATTAATTGCGGTAATAGTCATTTATATTATAACTTTCACAGCATCATAGGTGCACAGCATCATAATTGGATATCTTTATATACTCCAGCATATGCCCTACTACACCTCTTGTTTCTGTCCATCCTCATACAGTGAACCCACTTTACTCATTTTGCCTATCCCCCACCCCTTGCTGGTAACCACCAATCTGCTCTCTGTATTTGAGTTCGATTTGTTCATGTATTTTATAAATCTTAGTTTTTAATAAAAAAAAAATATATATTTTTTTTGAGACAAGGTCTTGCTATTTTTACCCATGGAACCACAGGGTCACATTACCTGGGGAACTGCAGGCTAACATTGCCATCACACCCAGCTGTTTTTTTGGGACTAAGTCTTGCTGCATTGCCATGAGTGGGACTCAAACCGCGATCCCTGGTCCCCGCCATGGCTTCCTAGGCTGCTGCTTACAGGCATGCGCCATCATGCCTGGCCCAAAATGTTTTTTTTTTAAATACAAAACAACATATCATAAGAAGCAGTAAACCCCTGCCCATCCTTTTCAAAAACTATTAATTCCTCAACACAGAGGCAAAAACTTTGACACTTTTCTATTTAGTAGTTATCTCCATTTTTCTAAATAAAGTGCTCTTATTACTATTTCTTTATTTCATGCCATAAATCATTTTCTGCTAGCTTCCCATTTTCCTCTTCATATGGTTGAATCATTATTTTTAACTCTTCTGTTGGCCGACTTGTTCACTTTAATAATATAATCCCTAAACCACCCCTATTCTTTTAACTAGAGACCATACATGGACTTCCTGCTTTATTAAAATAAAGCTGTTCTTATTTCCTTCACCTGTCTGCCAACTTGTTGACTGTACTTGTACCTGGGGAAGCGGATAACATTCTCATTCTGTTCCCTACCCAGAATGTTCTTCCCTGATTTGTCCAGAGACTGACTCTAAAAATGAAAAAATTGTAACATTTCCATTTGTCATCACTATTTAATTCTGTAACTGAAAATCAGAGTTAGATGCTGAGAATGGGTTTGCTTGTCTGTGACTACAGTCTTGAAACATGAGCCAGCATTCATGCAGATTCCCTTTTCTCACAACTGTTTGAAAGTAGGCCACATCTGAACTGTAGATTTGAAGCAGGCTTCCCTTGTATGACTTGAAACTTGTTTACCATTGTTTTTTCCTTTGGGAATGAAAGAGTGTATGTCGTCCAGATCATATAATTAGTTTCCTCCAGCTTCTGAGTCTTTCTTTGTTTGGAATCCTTCTGTTTGGTTGGAAGACTCTTCATTTCTTATTCTAATCTGCAAAGTTTGTTTCATTTGGACCATTTTTGTTCAACTCATCTTTCCTAAATTGTTTGTAACCTTTCCCTTTCCCTTGAGGGCATCCTGTATTCCTATAGTCATTTCCTAATGTTTGTGCGCTTTTTTTAATTTTCTGGGTACAGTATTTTTTGGATACAAAAATTCTCCAGTATTTGAGAATTTTTAGATTTTTTGATTCTATTTTGTTTGAATTATCTGTTTGTTGTCTTGGGAGTTAAGTTTTTTATCTTTACTTTTTCTGCAAATGTTGTCTAGCTGCCTACATATATTAAAAAATGTGTCAGTGACAAAGTAGAATGGCAGAATTGGACTGGTTGCTTTGCTTCTGCTTTCTTTTAGCTGGAAAAACATAAACTGACCTTTAAAAACTGACACAGAATTTAACATAACAACAGACCTTAGAGAACCGTGGGGAACTGGGATGTAACAGTGGGATGGGACCTTTCCAGAGACTCATCTTGCAGAGCTAGGACTTATCCTAGGCCTTCTGATTTCTACCCTATTCCTCACCCCATATCATGGACTACATTTCAGGTTTTTAGAACTTGACTTAAGCACTTTGGAAAAAAAAAAGCAAAACACATACAACCCCTTCTAGACAGAGGTGAAACTTGAATATTCAGCCTGACATTCCTGAGTTATTCATAACCTTAGACTTTTTTTTTTGAGACTAGGTCTCGCTATATTTTTGCCCATGGAACCGCAGGATCTTGGCTTCCCAAGTAGCTGGGATTATAGGCGCGCGCCACCACGCTATCCCCAGTCTCAGCTTCCCAGGTAGCTAGGATTACAGCACACCACCACGCCAAGATATTTTTTTGAGACTAGATCTCACTGTGTTGCCCCAGGACAGGAACTGCGATACCCAGACCCAGCTGCGACTCCATAAGCTGTCACTTACACCATGCCCTGCTTGCATTTTAAGTAGCTGTTTTATTATATTTGCTTAGCATTATATAATTGGTGTTTACTATATATTCCAATAGCATAATCATTATGTGTCTATTTAGAGGGGTTTTGTATAATTAAATTCTTTTCAATTTTTCTTAAAGGTTATGGATTAAAAAGTCATGTCAGAACTCATACAGGAGAAAAGCCATACCGGTGTTCAGAAGATAATTGTACCAAATCTTTCAAAACTTCAGGAGATTTACAGAAACATATCAGAACTCATACAGGTACTGAATTAAACAGACTGTCATGTATATGAGAGGAGTACTTAGTCCAGAGAGTGGATTTGGTGGAGTTTCTAAGAGTGTCAGAGGCTCTTAAACTCCTGAAATTCCATGTAACTTGCTGTTTGTATATATATGCTTCTTTCCAGAGTGAGTGCCTACTTTGTTAGACTCTAAAGGGGTCCATGTCCTCCCCAAAATTAATTAACAGTGGCCCTGGACTACCAGCTATCTCCATTTTCAGAATTATCTAAGCAACGCATTTATTTACCAAGGATTGTGCATCTATTCAATAGCCCAACTGAGTCCATAACGTAAGACAGCAATTCCTTCTCAATTTAGTATGACTTCTCATCTTAAGCGCCTGTTGGGAAGTATCTAAAACCCTCAGCAACCATTAGGAAGAAAAACTTGTTACTTCCTTGTAATCACTTCTTTTCCTTTTCAAATGTACTTCTTTCCTAAATGTTACTTCATTCTTATCACCTCTCGCTTCCCTTCTTTGTATTTGATTATTTATGGGATTGGTAATTACTTGCTTTGGATCAGAGCTGGAAGAATTTAAGAAACTGATAAAAGATGTTATTATAAGCTTTGACTAAATTTAGTTTGAGATATTTTAAACATAATGTGATGATTTTGTATCCAAGTATTTCTAAGTATTCTGAAATAGTTCAGCAAATTTCTGTTGAAGATTCTTCTAGTTTGTGTGCGTGTGTGTTTGTGTATTTAGACTAGGTCTCTCTATTTTTGCCTGTGGAACCGCAGGTTCACATTGCCCAGGGTACCACAGACTCAAGCAATCCCCAGCCTCAGCTTCCCAGGTAGCTGGGATCACAGGCGCGTGCCACCACGCCCAGCTATTTTTTGGAGCTAGGTCTCGCTACATGACCCCGGCGGAACTCAAACCGCAATCTCTGACCCCAGCCGCGGCTTCCTAGGCTGCCTCTTACAGGCATGCGCCACCATGCCCAGCCCTTCTTCTAATTATTAAAGCTTACTTTTAGTTCAGCTATGATCTCAGATTGAGTCTACAATGTTCAGAAGTCAAAGTTGTAGGTCTCTGCCTCTAATTCATTCCTGTGCTTATTTTTATTCACTGTATCAGAGGCAGGTGTCTTCAGGCATCTGCAAATTCTATTTGGATTTGCTATATAAAGCTAACTTGTTACATAAAACCATAATCTAGTTACATTAATATTTGATCAGAAATGTCACAATTGTGTCGGGCACAGTGGCTCGTGCCTGTAAGCTTCAGCCTATGAAGCAGCTGGGGCTAGGGATCACGGTTCGAGTCCCACCTGGGGCCCATAGCGAGACCTAGTTCCAAAAAAACAGCTGGGCGTGGTGGCGCGCGCCTATAATCCCAGCTACTTGGGAAGCCAAGATCCTGCGGTTCCACGGGCAAAAATAGCGAGACCTAGTCTCAAAAAAAAAAAAAAAGAAAAGAAATGTCACAATTGTCATGCTTTTGATGGTACTCACTATGCAGACCACATAGTCATACATCAAGTTTTTATTTCTTTATTTTTATTTATTTATTTTTATTTTTTTAGACTAGGTCTCGCTATTTTTGCCCGTGGAACCTCAGGCTCTCAGTGCCCGGGGTACCACAGACTAAAGCAATCCCTAGTCTCAGCTTCCCAGGTAGCTGGGATGACAGGCGCACGCCACCACGCCCAGCTATTTTTTGGAGCTAGGTCTCACTACGGGCCCCAAGCGGGGCTCGGACCGTGATCCCTAGCCCCGTCCGCTTCATAGGCTGAAGCTTACAGGCACAAGCCACCATGCCCGGCCCTTATTTTTTATTTTTTTTGAGACTAGGTCTCGCTGTTTTTGCCTGTGGAACCGCAGGCTCTCGTTGCCCGGGATACCACAGACTCAAGCAATCCCCAGCCTCAGTTTCCCAGGTAGGGATTACAGGTGCACGCCACCACGCCCAGCTATTTTTTTGGAACTAGGTCTCGCTATGGACCCTGGCAGGACTCGAACCGCAATCCCTAGCCCCAGCCACTTCATAGGCTGAAGCTTACAGGCACGGTGGCTCATACATCAGTTTTTAAATGAATACTTTTATTAGTATAATTGGGATTGAGAAAGGAGCTTCACAGACTTCTGTTACAAACAGAGGTGACCTAGTGAGACCTAGTCTCAAAAAAAAAAAAAAAAAGGAAAAAACAAAACAAAACACAGGTGACTTCAGAGCAAAAACAAAACTAGGGACTAGACGGTCAGAATTATAGTATGTATTGTTCTGTGAAAATTGTTGAACTATAATACTCTTTGTCATACCATGTCAGAATTGGGGAAACTTTAGCGGTCCTCTAGGCCCAAAAGGGAGAAAGGACTTGCCAAGATAAACACTAGTCTGTTCAAGTTAATATAGCCAGTGAAACTCTCTTAAGATCAAACATTCCTGCTTCTTTTAAAGTGAGTCGTACTTAGAGGCAGAAATTGGTTTCTGTAAACATGTACAACATAATTTTACTTGACCAAAATAAACAAAAACCAATATTTTATTTATATCTCTCTCTGACATTTCTCTGCCTTTTTTGAGTTCATTTATATCTACCTGTATTATTCCATCTTGGACAGTTAATGTAATCAGGGATGAGTTTTGAATGTACTTCAGGTTTTTCTATGAAGACTTAAATTTGTAGTAGAAGATACTATTTACATAAAAATATTTTAAAAAGCCAGACATGGTGGCATGCACCTGTGATCCCAACTATCTGGAAGTCTGAAGCTAGGAATCACTTGAGTCCATGGGTTCGAGACTATCCTGGGCAACATAGCAAGATCTAGTCACAAAAAAATAACCAGGCGTGGTGGTACATGCCTGTAATCCCAGCTCCCTGGGAGACTGAGGTTAGGGATCACTTGAGTCCGTGGGTTCGAGACAACCGTGGGCAACATAGCAAGACCTAGTCTTTAATAAATAAATAAACAAACAAATACTAAGCAGAATTGAAAGATGAGATATTTTATTTAATTCATTCCCTTTTGTGTTTTCAGGAGAACGGCCTTTTAAGTGTCCCTTTGAAGGCTGTGGTCGGTCTTTTACAACATCAAATATCAGAAAAGTACATATAAGAACACACACAGGTGAAAGACCTTATTACTGCACAGAACCTGGATGTGGGCGAGCATTTGCCAGTGCAACCAATTATAAAAATCATGTGAGGATACATACAGGTAATAGTCTCTGGTTTCTTGATTTGTTGTCTTTCAAAATTCAGTTTTACTCCTGATTCCTCCATAAATTATATCCATGTAGTCTCCTTTCTTCCTTCTTTCTTTCCTATCTATTGAATGGTGGAAAGTGATTTAGTCGTTCAAACAATTCTCACCTTAGCATTTATGCATCCATTTATTCAGTAAACAGTTGCTGAGCAGAGTGTCTCCCATTATATGAACAAAAGACTTTGGAGACCGAGAGGGGGGAAAACCACCTACGCAGGGATGAAAAGAGCATTCAGGACAGGCTTTATGGAGAAACATCATAGTCCTGATGTTTGATGGGTAGGAGGATATTCCTGGATGGAAAATGTCATGGATAAAGGTTCAAAAAAAAGTATGACTTGGAGAGTATTGGATATTTCCATATGACAAGTGGATGAAGGAAATACAGGGGTCTGGGCATTAGTAGTATCATGATAAGGATGTTTCTTAGACTGAACTTCACTGTGCTTGTGGGTAGAGGGATGGTCTGTGGATATATTTAAGAAATAAAAAGTTTTATTGAGTTATAATTCACACACTACACAATTCACCCATTTAAAGTATAGGATTCAACATTTTTTAGTGCATTCAAGCATCTACTAATGGTTGATGGTGATGTACATTTTTAGAATATTTTCATCACATCTAAAAGAAGTTCCAGCCCGCCGCAGTGGCGCACGGCTTTAATCCCAGTCTCAGGAGGTGGAGGCTAGGAATTGCTTGAGTTCTGTGGGTTTGAGACTACCCCAGGCAACATAGCAAAAACTAGTCTCAAAAAAATAGCCAGCCGTGGTGGCACACGCCTGTAATCCCAACTACCTGGGAGGCTGACTGGGGATCGCTTGATTTCTGGGGAATTGCTTGATCCTGGCATCGGGACTACCCCAGGCAACATAGCAAGACCTAGTCTCAAAAAAAAAAAAAAAAAAAAAAAAAATCAAAAATATAAAAGAAGCTCTATGCTTTTTAGCAGTCTTCTCCCACCCTTACGAACCAACCGTAACAGTCCCTATCTACTTGTTATCTTTATGCCCATTTTGGACATGTCATAGAAGGAATCATATGGTATGTAGTGTTTTTCATCTGGTTTCTCCCTCTTAGAATACAGTGTCATAGCACATCAATATTCCATTATATGGATATATCCATATAATGGATATATGGATTTTTTAAAACCCATTCACTAATTATTTTCACTTATGGCTGTCATGAATATTGCTAAGAATTCATGTACAAGATGTGTGTGGACATAGATTTTCTTTTTTCTAGTGTATATATATAGGAGTAAAACTGCTAGATATTATGGTAACTGTTTAACATTTTAAGGAATTTTCAAACTGTTTTCAAAAGTGGCTGCACCACTTTATAATCTTACCAGCAATGTACAGGGGTTCCATTTTCTGCAGATCCTAGCTAACCTGACTAACATTATCTTTCGTTTTTACAATAAACCCCTAATATGTGTGAAGTGGTGTCAATCTCATTGTGTTCTTGATTTGCATTTCCTGATATACTAATGATGTTGAATATCTTTGTTTGACCTTATTAGACATTTGTTTATTTTCTTTGGATCCTTTGTCCATTTCTTTAGTTTGTCTTTTTATCAATTAGTTCTAGACATTTTTTTATTATATTCTAAATATAAGACCTTTATCAGATATATGACTTTAGAAATATTTTCTCCTATTATGTGGGTTATCTTTTCACTTTCTTGATAGTACATTTGCAACACAAAGGTTTTAAATTGATGATTCACTTTGTGGATGAATGTTTGGTGAGTGGGGGTGAAAAGCCAAATCAGAGGGTATATAGAACATGCATTTATGTTATCATACAAATAATTTTATTCTGGTATTAACAGTAATCCTTTGATAATGTAAAATTAAAAGACAATTTTAATTTTACTTCATGGAACTCTATCATCAAGTACATAATACAATAAATGCCCATATCATACTGTAAGTGGAATATAAAGAGTCAACCATGTAAAATGCTGCATATCAGAAAGGTTGATCAGAGGACCCAGTTGTGCTATAGGGAAATCACAAGCAGAATTCATTTCTCTTGGCTGTGACTTGATGCCACCTACTGGCAGTTTTTGTTTAAATATCAGTAGGGTCAGTTTTCTGGCTTGGAATTGCCTGACATTTCCTTGTTTGATCTTGCTCTGACCACATCTCCCCAGCTAAAATCCACCAAAATGACAACTGTAAACTGCTGTTTTGAGAGTGGTGACTGGACAAAAGACAGGAAGTAGCCTTTGATGTCAAAGACTTAGAGATTCTTGTGTGAGATGTTAGTATCTATGAATACTTTTACTGTGTTTAAAACCATGGGAAAAGGCCGGGTACGATGGAATGTGCCTGTAAGCGGCAGCCTAGGAAGCTGCGGCGGGGACTGGGGGTTGCGGTTCGAGTCCCACTTCGAGCAACGTAGAGAGATCTAGTTCCAAAAAATTAGCTGGACGTGGTGGGACACACCTGCAACCCTACCTACCTAGGAAGCTGAGACTGGGGATAGCTTGAGTCTGGTACCCCAGGCAACGTGAGCCTATGGTTCACAGGCAAAAATAGCAAGACCTAGTCTCAAAAAAATAAATAAATAAAAAATAAAGTACAGCATGCATTTGTATACATATTTTAGATGTAATATTAGTTTATAGCAGTATTTCCAGTTCATCCCATAGAGTTCTTTCTTTCCTTTACCAAGTCCATGTTTGTTAAGTCCCTCTTTCCACAGAGTGATCTCAGGTTCTGACAGCACTGACACTTTTATTCATTTGTTCAACCTTTTATTAGAACTAAAAGTTTCAGCCAGGCACGGTGGCTCGTGCCTGTAAGCTTCAGCCTATGAAGCGGCTGGGACTAGGGATTGCGGTTCGAGCAACACAGCGAGACCTAGTCCCAAAAAATAGCTGGGTGTGGTGGCACGAGCCTGTAATCCCAGCTACCTGGGAAGCTGAGGCTGGGGATTGCTTGAGTCCGTGGTACCCTGGGCAATGTGAGCCTGCGGTTCCATGGGCAAAAATAGTGATACCTAGTCTCAACAACAACAGAAAAAAGAACTAAAAGTTTCAGGAAATTTGCTAATACATCACAGTATGTAAGCCTCCTAAAGATTTGTGAGAGTTCCTCTCCATCCCCAACCTAGTTCAAGATCAAGGTTATTAAATACATTGTATTAAAATTAAGTAAATAAGCCTGACATGGTGGCACACACATGTAATTCCAGCTACCAGGGAGGCTGAGGCTAGGGATCACTTAAGTCCGAGGGTTCAAGACAACCCTGGGCAACAGTGAGACCTAGTCTCCAATAGGTAGGTAGGTAAATAAACAAACAAAAAATAAATAAATTGTATACGCATGTTGTTTTAGTTTATTCTTCACTCCTTTCAATTAAAAGTATCCATTTAGGCCAGGTGTGGTAGCGTGTGCCTTTAACCTCAAGCTCTGGAGGGAGACTGGGATTGAGAATTGCTTGAGTCCTCAGGTTCAAGACCCGCCCAGGGCAACATAGCGAGACCTAGTCCCAAAAAATAGCTGGGCATGGTGGTGCATGCCTGTAATCCCAGCTACCTGGGAGGCTGAGGCTGGAGATCATTTCAGTTCATGGTACCCTGAGTAACATAGCAAGAATTAGCCTAAAAATAAATAAGTAAACAAACAAATAAGTATATCCATTTAAACACAAATTGTGTTCATGTGTCCCAATTTGCTTTCAGTTTTAGATCTGACCACCCCATGCCAACATTGTCTAGATATTTTATGATATTAAATAATGGTTAATTTTGATTTTTTTAAAAAAGGGTCCACCATCTTATCTATGTATAATCTAAAATATTTATATCTGGGGCTGTTTCAGAATACTCCAGCATATAAGGAGAAGAAAAACATGTAGTGAATAAGTGAAACAGTATTGGCCATGAGTGAATAGTTCATACTGCCTGATTGGTACATTATGTAAAAATGTTTGACATTTTACATAATAAAAAGTTATAAAAAGATACGTACTGTATTGTTGTCAAATTGTTTCATGGAGATAGAAATACAAACTGCTCTTTGTATTGTGATATTAGTGAATGTTCAGTAGTTTTTGATTGGATACAAGACGTCAGCTAAAGTTAATATAAAACATATATCCTTTTAAATTTACTGAAGTATCCAAACTGTCTAATAGATTTTTTTAGAAAATTCTTTTTTGGCTGGACGTGGTGGCATGTGCCTGTAATCCCAGCTACCTGGGAGGCTGAGGCTAGGGATCACTTGAGTGTATGGGTTCGAGACAACCCTGGGCAACATAGCAAAACCTAGTCTCTTAAAAAAAATTACTTTTTATTATCCTCATAAACCCCCTAGGGCAAATTGCATTAATTGTAGTAATAACTTCCTTTATTTCCATTACTAGTTTAGTATCATGATGATATCTAGATTATCTAGTTTTAGTTACTAATAAACTACATTTTTATTATAACTTAGCATTAAACTTGCAACATCTCCATTCTTACCTTTTTCATCCCTTGAAATTAAGAGAAAAGTGGTATTCAGGCAAAGGAATAATGCTCAGGATGCAGACCACCTCTCAAACCAACTCAAAACAGAAGTAGGTAGGGAGTGTTATCTTGTGTGCTGCCTTGTGGCAGGATAGAAAGGGACTTGACAACTTTTTTTTTTTTTTTTTTTTTTTTTTTGCCACTAGAAGCATATCTTCCCTTGGGAAACCTTTAAGTGATTATTCCTTCATGCGTAAAAGTTGTTTTGTTTTTTTCTCTTTTGGTGGTGTTCTTAGGGGAAAAGCCATATGTTTGCACAGTCCCTGGGTGTGACAAAAGGTTTACAGAATATTCCAGTTTGTACAAACATCACGTTGTTCACACACACTCCAAACCATACAACTGCAACCACTGTGGCAAGACATACAAGCAGATATCCACGTTGGCCATGCACAAACGGACGGCACACAATGACACAGAGCCCATCGAAGAGGAGCAGGAAGCCTTCTTTGAGCCCCCCCCAGGTGAGGGTTTTGTCAGTGTTATCTGTGTGTTTGGGAATCAACAGTTTATAACACAATTTGTGATTCATGGCATCTTCTCAAATCATAGTTTCATTCACATAATCATACAGACATCTAATTTATAACTGGGGTAAGTACTGTCAAGGTTACTGCACACTCTGGGGAACTTAAATCTAATCTGGCAGGTCAGAAAAGGCTTTCCAAGCCGGGCATGGTGGCTCGTGCCTGTAAGCTTCAGCCTATGAAGCGGCCGGGGCTAGGGATCGCAGTTCGAGTGCCACCTGGGGCCTGTAGCGAGACCTAGTTCCAAAAAATAACTGGGCATGGTGGTGCGCGCCTATCATCCCAGCTACCTGGGAAGCTGAGGCTGGGGATTGCTTGAGTCTGTGGTACCCCGGGCAACGAGAACCTGTGGTTCCACGGGCAAAAATAGCGAGACCTAGTCTCAAAAAAAGAAGAAAAAAAAAGAAAAGAAAAAGTTTCCCTGAGGAAGTGAATTTGGGACACAATAGATTAGGTCAATAGGAGTTAACTAAGTAAAGAGGTAGAGACTTGGTGAAGAGTCAGAAACAGACAACAAAAAGCAAAAGAAAACAGCACATGCCAAAAGACCTGAGATTGGAGAAAGTATGTAAACTGTAGAGACTGAAAGACATATGGCAGGTGTGACCCTCTGCCTGGGAAGGTGGCATGACTTGAGGCTAGAAAGCCAGACAGGGCCAGTGCCACTGTTTGGTGCCATAAAGATGTTGGTGTTGATCCATAAACGTGGCGAAGCCCTCCCGATTCACTCTTAATTGACTCATGCTACTAGGTAGTGTTGTAGGTGATAAAAACATTAATTTCAATAATAAACTCTTGGGAAAGGTATTTTAGAGAATTACATTATATGATTTTATTTAAATAACAGTGTTAGATGGGCATGGTGGCTCGTGCCTTCAAGCTGCAGCCTATGAAGCGACTGGGGCTAGGGATCGTGGTCTGAGTCCCGCTCAGGGCAACACAGCGAGACCTAGTCCCAAAAAATAGCTGTGCATGGTGGCGCGCGCCTGTAATCCCAGCTACCTGAGAAGGTGAAGCTAGGGATTGCTTGAGTCTGTGGTACCCCAGGCAAAGTGAGCCTGCGGTTCCATGTGCAAAAATAGAGAGACTTAGTCTCAAAATAAATAAATAAGTAAATAAATAACAGTATTGGTACATAGGTAAAATGGAATAGATCTTTCTGAAACAAAAATCTAAACAAAGTTAGTTTCTTTTACTGTTTTCAGCAAGAATTCATAATTTGATAATTAATTTGAGAATTAAAAACAATCATCTTTGGCTGGGCACAGTGTCACGTGCCTGTAAGCGACAACCTATGGAGCATGACTGGGGCCAGGGATTGCGGTTCAATCCTGCCCAGGGCAACATAGCAAGACCTAGTTCCAAAAAAAGTAGGTGGGCATGGTGGTGTGCACCTGTAATCCCAGTTACCTAGGAAGCTGAGGCTGAAAATTGCTTGAGTCTTTGAGTCTTTGGTTCCCCTGAAAACGTGAGCCTCCAGGTTCCATGGGCAAAAATAGTGAGACCTAGTCTCAAGAAAACATCTTTTCCCTTTTTAAACAACTGATAATCATTGAAAACATGTAGATGAATGAGATTAAGCATGCTTTGCTTTCTGCTCTACCTGTAAAGAACTCATACAAAAAGTGAAACCTTCTACTTCTAGTCTCTGAAATAAACATAGATACACAGAATTTTAAGACCTTCTTGGTGGGACAGGAAGGCTTAGTCTGAATAATATGAATGATACCTATAAGATATATTTTAATTGGACTGAGCATTGTTTAGCAAATTATAAATATTTTAAGAGCATCTCAGGACAAAAATAAATGTAGCACTATTTTTAAAAAAAAAAGGCCAGGCATGGTGGCACATGCCTATAAACAGCAGCCTAGGAAGCCACGGCCGGGACCAGGGCCAGGGATCGTGGTTTGAGTCCCACCGGGGGCACGTAGCAACCTAGTCCCAAAAAAATAGCTGGGCCTGGTAGCACATGCATCTAATCCCAGCTACCTGGGAAGCTGAGGCTGGGGATTGCTTGAGTCTGTGGTACCCTGGGCAACGAGAGCCTGCGGTTCCACAGGCAAAAATAGCAAGACCTAGTTTCAAAAAAATAAATAAATAAATAAAAAAGATGAAACAAGTTGGAGAATAAAGGGTAACAACAGATCACCCCCTACCTGCTCCACTGATTCTTTGTTGTTCTAATTTATCTTTGCGTAGTAGTGGTTATGTAATAATAAGAACTTAACAATTCTCTCAGCATCAATACTATGTTATTTTCTAGTAAAAGCTCCATATATGTGCGAGTTTAGATATTATAACTGCTGAAACTTTGCAGTTAGAAAGCAGGCTCTAGTGATGTCAAACTTGGGTTTTAAGACTTAAGTTTCCCCAGGCTCTTCCTTAAATGCTGATTTTCAGATTGTTAGAATTTTGTATTTTAGAAAATAGTCTCTAATACATCATTTTGTTAAAAAAAATATTGTTTTTAAAAACAGTGATAGATTTATGTTCTTTTCTCTCATCTGGGTTTTTAACCCATTGAAATAATACTATATAAACAGCTATGGGACAGAACAAAAAGAAATCATATAATTATGAGACACTGTCATGACCACCCCCTTTGAGTACATACATCAACCACTAACTTTAAGAAATACTTCAAGTTAGTGTATTAAGCCTTTCTTTGAAAAATAAAACCATATTTACCTTCATTCTGGTTTCATGGGAGATAGAAAGTCATAGGAGAAAAGAATCAATAACCTTCCTGGTTGCCAAGTAATGGACTTGTTGAAATTGCTGTTTACTTACTGGTTCTTTATGAAATAACAAAGGAGATAGGGGTTCTTGTTTTGTCATTTGCTAAATTATTAACCTTACCCTAGATAATATACTGTTTATTGTCTTTACACAATGATGTCATTGTGTACTAATGACTTGCAATCACTCACTTGTGTTAAAGAGCAAGTAACTTGGTAGGTTATGTTGACACACGCTCCAGTTTGTGGTTAATGTTTATGAGAATTGTCTTATCATTCTCTGAAATCATTTTAACAGCATCTTAAGTGACAAGAACTTAGTGCGTACTGACCATGTTGGAAGGGTAGTCTGCCTATCAGTCTTTCTTTATTTTCTCCCTCTTCTGCCCCAGCAATTTGTACAGTATCACATAATTACTCCAAGAATAAAAGAGGCCTTTCAAAATTATAACATTGAAATTTCAATATGGAAAGGTGTGGATTGTTTTGCTTTGATGTGGTTTGACTCTGCAAAAGTGGAGAAAAGATGAAAATGATTTTCATAATTTAGAATTTAATACATATGCACTTTAATTTGTATAAGTTTCTCTGTAATATTTAAACTCTAATCTATTTTCTAGGCAACTTGGTTGGTTGGCTTGTAAATGATTGATTTCTTTTAAATAGGTCAAAGTGAAGATGTTCTTAAGGGATCCCAGATCACATATGTTACAGGTGTGGAAGGGGATGATGTTGTATCTACCCAAGTAGCCACAGTAACCCAGTCTGGTTTGAGTCAGCAAGTTACACTCATATCCCAGGATGGGACTCAACATGTAAGTATTTACTAAAAGCCAAAGAGCTAAATATTTTTTGAACCTTGCATTGAAAGTCATGTTTGTTCCCAGTGGGGGAAAGCTTTGACTACCAGGACTCAAAGTTTGAACATTAGCTTGGAGGCAGTGCTAGATCACCTGAAGGTTTTTCAGTTGTCTGCTGAAAGAAATGACATGCAAACAGATTAGTAGAGACAGTTTCTGAGTGTAGAATTCATATATTAGCATAATTCAAAACTGAGGTAATAAATGTCAGAATGACAGTGAAACTGGGAATTAGAAAATTAATGGTCCATATGAAATACTTTTCCAAGAATGGTGTTAAATCTAGGAAGTGAGATAGAGAAATCTGCAGAGGCTTGACTCAGGTCATGGTGGTGTCATTAAAAGATCCTGGAAAATCACTGATAAGGAAACCTATGAAATCTCCAAAGAGTGGCTTCTCCTTACGTGGAATCTTGTGGGTTATACTCAACTAGAATTTTGTAGTTAGTGGAACCTTTATCTTGATTTCCTCAGGAAAAGTAATGATTTTCCCTCTGACAGTTTTCAGTTTTCTAGATTCCATTATCCTAAAATTCAGATTTTATTTCATTTTTGTTCTAGCTAAAGATGTTTAGTGCCTGGTAGAAATAGGCATATGGAATTCTTTATCCTCTTATCTCTGTCTTTTCCACAGGAATCCCTCCTTACCCATCTCTCTCAGCTCTTTACCTTCCATGATAACCTTTTGTCTTTATAACTGTTGACATGCTGATGCTAAGTAACTTTAAGAGGCAGAGCATATACAAGATTGGAAAATACAAAGCTCTTGTGCTGTTCCTGTTCACCCCCCTCCCTCTCACTTGTGATCACTAATTCCATACAGTGCTCTGTCCACAAATTGGCAAGCAAGATTAAAAATTAAACATTTACTGATCCAGTTTAATTCAGCATAAACCTTAAGATTTTTTTTTTTTTTTAATTGGAGCAACACAAACAGTGACCCTCTGGAGACCCTTTGATCTAATCTCCCTCCTTCCCAATATAGAAGAAATTCCCTCTAAAACAGCCTCCAAACAGATGAAGCATTTCCTCTCTTAAGAGGCAACCTGTTTTGTTGTTAGATCTAGTGTTTATCAGACTGGAACTTGCTGCTGTGTCATGCACTCATGAGTCCACCCTGACCTTATAAAGTGAGTCTGTTTCCCTCTTTACATGTTCTAAAACAGCTATTTTTTCTACCTCCCAATGTTATACTTTCCTTAGCTATTCCCATTCCTTTCAGGAATTAAGTTTTTAGTCCATTCCTTTAGTCAATTAAGCAAGTATTTATTGAACATCTACCCACCACCAGACAGTCTGGTAGATTTTATATGGAAAGTAAAAGAATGATGGAATCTCTACTTTAGTAGGAGAGAGGCATTCCTAAAACAAAGTTATTTGTCTTAAGGATGTGTATACAGTGACAAATGTGTAGTGTCCACTGGCAGCTTAGAGAAAGGAGTAAATGATTCTCCCTGAAATAATCCTGGAGTCCCTTTTAGAGAATTGCCGTTCATTTGGATCTTGAAGGAGTGACATGAATTGTCATGAATTTGCCAGAAAGAGAGTGAATGGAAGGGCTATGTCATGAAGACATAGCAGAATGTGTAAGACTCTTTTGGGACTGCAAATGATTAATTGTGGCAGGAGTGCCAAATGCTGGTTAGAAGTAGTGGAAAATGAGTCTAGAGAAACTATTAAAGGCCAGATCATGAAAGGTCATAAATGTTATATAGGAAGTCTGAACTGTAGCAGTAGGGATGAGTCACTAGGAATTTAAGCTGGGAACAATGCAGTTTGTTTTGTTTGGAGGGGTCATACTAGAAAATGACTAAAAAAGGGTTAGATTGGATATCTGGAAAGAATTCTATTGCAGAAAGTCAGATAAGAGGGAAAAAATAAGTATCTGAAGAAGTGGAAAGGAGGAATTGCATTTAAGAAATATTCACTTATCCTGACAACCTCTCCTTGAGTTCTTTCTATTATCAAATGCTTATTTGCCTCTACAGAGTAGACTTACATAAGAATTAGGTTTGTCCTGAATAAAGATTCCCAAGTATAGTAAGATGCATTAACCAATTTGTAAAATGCATTGTATTGCAGGTCAACATTTCGCAAGCTGACATGCAAGCCATTGGCAATACAATCACAATGGTAACACAGGATGGCACACCCATCACAGTCCCTGCTCATGATGCAGTTATCTCCTCAGCAGGAACACATTCTGTTGCTATGGTTACTGCCGAGGGTACAGAAGGGCAACAGGTAATTATTTTTTTCTTTTCCTCAATGCATATATCAGTATCAAAAGTGTTACATAGATGTACAATGTGATATGGCACTTATACCCACAGATTTAGTACTGAATATCCATTTTTCAAACTTCTTAGGTATATAACCCTCTGAGACTCAGTTTTTACTCATATGTGAAAATAGGAGTGATTGGGCCAGGCGCGGTGGCGTTTGTCTTTAATCCCAGCCTAGGAAGAGAGGCTGAGAGTAGGAATTGCTTGAGTCTGCGGGTTTGAGACCCATGCCAGGGGTCAACATAGTGAGACCTCGTCTCAAAAAATAGCTGGGTATGGTGGTGTACGCCTATAATCCCAGCTAACTGAGAGGCTGGGGTTGGGGATCGCTTGACTCTGTGGTACCCCCAGCAACGTGAGTCTGGTTCCCCAAGCAACATAGCAAGACCTAGTCTAAAAAAAGAGAAAAAAAAATAGGAGTGATTGCTGCTTCTACCTCACAAGACTGACATAAGTATTGAATAAGATAATGCATATTAAGTACTTGGTATATATATATTAAGTATTCATTAATGGTAGCTCATTGTGTCATCATAATCTTTAGATACTTAAGGAAAAATTATATTTGCAAAATGTATTTGTTTTTTTAAAATCTGTGATCAAGTCAGGCAAGGTAGCGTGTGCCTGTAAGCGACAGCCAATGGAGCGCGGCTGTGGCTGGGAATCGTGGTTCTAATTCTACCCGGTGCAACATAGTGAGACCTAATTCCAAAAAAAATAGCTGGGCGTGGTGGTGCACACTTGTAATCCCAGCTGCCTGGGAATCTGAGGCTGAGGATTGTTTGAGTCTGTGGTACCCTGGGCAACGTGAGCCTGCAGTTCCACAGGCAAAAATAGCGAGACCTAGTCTCAATCAGTCAATCAATCAATCAAACAAATAAATAAAATAAAATCTGTGATCATGTGGTTCAAAAGTCAAAAATAAATACAGGTATACAATGAAAAGTTATCTTCTACCCCTGCCTCCATTAACTCACCCTGCCCCCATAGATATGATCAACTTTTATTAGTTTCTTGTGTATTCTCACTAAGCATATACAAACATGTAAATTAATAGTCATCTCTCCCTCCACCCTCCTTTTCAGCATAGTAAACTATACTGTTCTTCACCCTGTGGTTGTTTTTAATTTAATAATACGTTGAGAAAACGTTGCACTATATGGTTTCCTCATTCTCTTTTAATGTTGTATCATATTCCATTGTATGGACATGACACTTAGTTTTGCTGTTTCAAAAAATAAGTAGCCTTGTGCAAATATTTTCTTCCTTGTGTGGGAATCTATCTGATAGATAAATCCCTAGAGTAGAGTTGCTAGATGAAAAGATATATGTGTTTGTACAACTGTAGTAAGTGTTGCCAGACTTCCTTTTGGGATTGACAGGACTTCTCCTTCAAGCATAGTTAATATAGTTATAGTAAATTTTCAGATTTTTGCCCATCTGATGTATTTCTTTATAGTTTAAGTTTTCATTTATCATAAATAAATGACTTTAAATACATTTAACGAACTGTTCTAGTACTATGCTAAAAACAGGGTTGAGTTTCACTGCAGCTACCATCCTCTATTCAGTGCAGCTGGTCCTCAGGTAAAACCTCCACCCCTGTTGTGAGATTCCTAGCTGCTGAAAGTTGCCTGGCTTCATTCCACCCGTCAAAGTCTCCTTTCCAGAGAATTTCCTAGTACACAGGTTATAGATAAGCTACATAAGAATGTTTGTTTCAGGGCAACTATCATTCCAGACCTGCAGCTATAACTGGTGTAAGTGTATTTATCCATGCTGGCTATAAACCCTTCCAGGAATCCTAGTGCCATGGAAATTAATGCAAACTGAGTAGATGGGGCCATTCCATTCCATAAGACAGGCTGCCATTGCTTGTATTTTTTTTATTTTTTTATTTTTTTTGAGACTAGGTCTTGCTATTTTTGCCCGTGGAACCGCAGGCTCTCGTTGCCCGGGGTACCACAGACTCAAGCAATCCCCAGCTTCAGCTTCCCAGGTAGCTGGGATTACAGGCGCGCACCACCACGCCCAGCTATTTTTTTGGAACTAGGTCTCACTACGGGCCCCAGGCGGGACTCGAACTGCCATCCCTAGCCCCTGCCACTTCATAGGCTGAAGCTTACAAGCATGAGCCACCGTGCCTGGCCTGCCATTGCTTGTATTGAGGGGAGTAGGGAAATAAGATAAAATTAGGTATATGACCAAAAAATTGAAAAGAGACTCTCTAAACTGTTAACACTAATTAAAATAACTAGTCGGAATATTTAGGACTACAATTTTCTTCTGCTGTTCAGTAGTAGAACATTTCTATATAAATTATTATTTTAATATATTATTCATATAAATTATATAAATATAAAATAACCCAAAAAGGTTATTTTTGGAGTCTGGGAACACTATTGCCATTTATTGAAATTTTTGAGCTTCTCCAGACCCCAAAATAACCTACCAAATGATATCAAATAGACTCTACTTTTGGATTGCAAGGAAATCTGTACCTACTTAATTTTTCTTTTTTTTTTTTTTTTTTTTTTTTGAGACTGGGTCTTGTTATTTTTGCCTGTGGAACCACAGATTCACATTGTCTGGGGTACCACAAACTCAAACAATTTCCAGCCTCAGCTTCCGACGTAACTGGGATTATAGGCACGTACCACCACACCCAGCTATATTTTTTTGGAACTAGGTCTCACTACGTGCCCCCGGTGGGACTCAAACCACAATCCCTGGCCTCGACTGCAGCTTCCAAGGCTGCCACTTACAGGCAGGTGCCACCATGCCCAGCCTACTTAATTTTCCTTTTTGAAAACTATGTGTGCATGTGTGAACAAAGTTAGGATGATAATATAATTTTCTGCTCTTGTCAAACATGTCATTCTGAATACTTTCTCATAGCAGCCAAATGTTTTTAAAGGATTTTTTAATATTTATAAACTAGCCCATCAAATGGGCACACCATAATTTACTAACTCATTCTACATAAATAATGTGTTGAATAAGCCTCAAATCATTTTCCTAGGAAAAAAGTTCTACACATGGAAGTGTTGAATTAGTGATATAACTTATTTTAAACAATTCTTGCTACATAATTTCAAATTATTTCCCCCTAAGTTTTTAATAATTGGGCCAGGAATCTAAAAGATTTCTTCTTTCATTGGACACTTGGTAGTATTGAGAATTATTTGTTTTATATGTACAAAACTCACAAACAAAGTTAAATTCTCTTTTTTATTTTCATTTGACCGTTAACATGGTTGAATATATTTTTCAAATTAGCTTACAATATTTTTCCTAGTTGAGATAAAATTTATAATTTATGTACAACAATGTGCACAGATCTCAAGTTTACAGCTCTTGTAAAATATATACAATCATATAATCACCATCCCAAACAAGATGTAGAAAGTTTTCATCACCCTAGAAAGTTCCCTCATGAGGCCTTCCTGTCAGTCCCCACCCATTTAGGTAATAACTGTTCTGATTATATTAGTTTTGTCTATTCTTGAATTTTACATAAGTGAAATAACCATATAAACACTTTTCTATTTGAGATTATTTAAACAATATTTTGAAGTGTTACCCATGTTATTGTATATATTGCTTTTTTTTTTTAACTGCTGGTCACTATTTTATTGTAGAAATATACCAAAATTTGTGGAACATTTATCCCTTTGTTAAACATTTGGGGTACTTCTAGTTTTTCATTATTATGAATAAGGTGTTTTATTGCATTGACTATGATGGCAAAAATTCTAGTACAGGTTTGTTTGTAGACATATGATCTTATTTCTCTTAGATAAATACCTGTTAGTGGAATTGCTGGATCAAAAGGTAGAGGTATATTTAACTTTTATGAATGTGCCAAACAGTTCTCCAAAGAATCACACAGAAAGAGTCACAAAAGCACTTTAACCCCTCTGGTTTCAGAAACAATGTAGAAAGATCCCAAGGAATCTAAAATAGAAAATTAGTACAGCAATCGGGCCGGGCATGGTGGCTTGTGCTTGTAAGCTTCAGCCTATGAAGCGGCCAGGGCTAGGGATCGCGGTTCGAGCCCCGCCTGGGGCCCAGACCTAGTTCCAAAAAAAAATAGCTGGGCGTGGTGGTGCATACCTGTAATCCCAGCTACCTGGGAAGCTGAGGCTGGGGATTGCTTGAGTCTGTGGTACCCCGGGCAACGAGAGCCTGCGGTTCCACGGGCAAAAATAGCAAGACCTAGTCTCAAAAAAAAAAAAAAAAGAAAATTAGTACAGCAAGATAGGTTGCTATTTCTTGGTAATGCTATAAGTCCTTTCAGTTTTCCAAGTTAGATGGAAATCTGATTTTAAATGCAACATATAAATCGGAGAAATTAGGACATTGTTTACCATTAATCCAAATTCAAAAATAAATAGATATCTAAACTATGAGCTGGTTCAAATATGTAACTTCCAAAGCAGACACTTTAATGTAATAGAATCTCTACAGTCTTGTTTACCTAGTCAGTGGAGTGTTGTCTGCAGCTCCACATCTCCAGTGCCTCTGTCCTATTTTACTTCAAAACCTAAATAAGTCCCTTCTTTCTGAACTCAACTTCCACAAGTGAAAAAGAAGAGGCTCTTTCCATGTAGATGCCTATATGTATGTGGTATGAAAAGAATTTTTACTTTTGCATTTGAAGGTAATCCCTTACGTTGAATGTGTTTTAACCTTTTTATTCATTTATTTCCCACTTTTAACTCTTAATGTGTATTTTTTGTTTTGCTTCAGGTTGCAATCGTGGCTCAGGACTTGGCAGCGTTCCATACTGCCTCATCAGAAATGGGGCACCAGCAGCACAGCCATCATTTAGTAACCACAGAAACTAGACCCCTGACCTTAGTGGCAACATCTAACGGCACCCAGATTGCAGTTCAGGTGAATATAACAGCAGCTAGCCTCTGTCTCTAGCTCCCAGCCCTGTACATTGTGCTTCATGCATAAACTTTACTGAATAACCTGTGTTACCTGTCTACTATAAGGAAATTGCTGTGTTTAAGGTGTACTCAAAGAGCCTAATACTTTGTTCTCTACTGTCTTTGCATATTTTCTTTCTTTGTTTTTAGAAACTAGGTCTCACTGTGTTGCCCAGGGTTCTGTTGAACCTGCAGAGTCAAGTGATCCCTAGCCTCAGCCTTCCAGGTAGCTGGGGTTATAGGTGCATACCACCAAGCCTGGCTTGTCCTTGCATATTCTAGGGAAACTTATAGCAAGAAAAATAAAAATCCTGGTATATATTCCTGTGTCCACCCAGTTAGCCATTTTCAAATCGGGTACCGGACTTTTGTCCCTTTTTGTCCTAATATCAGTTTTACTCTCAAAAACTAGCTAGATGGGATTCTATAGTGTTCTGAAGCACTAGTCATTAAAAATAAACCTAGCATAGACATAAACCCTAAATGAGTCCTCTGTACTGCTTTACTGTGGGGAATGTCAGAGACAAGAAGCAGGCATTATATGGGAAGGCATTATATTTAGACAGAGAATCTAGAATCCTAAATCCTAAGTACAAAACACTTCCAGAGGAGAGTTGTTTTTTGTATATTCACTTGAGAAAATGTGAGAATATGCTCAGGAAAATGCCAGTCATTTGTTATAATTTAGTTTATGAACATGGACAGTAAGGACTCAGGAAGCGCTTTAAATATCTCCACTTGCCAAGGTGACCATCTTTTGTCCCATGAATGTGTAAATATTTATCAAAAAATAAAGAAACTCAATAAAGAAACTGCATTATTGTCTCCCTGTTGGAATTTGGTTTTGTGCTTTTATTGATAGGATCAGCTGTAGTAGTTAACAAACCCAGGTGTCAGAATTATAGAGGGAAATTTTACTTCAGACATAGACAGTCTTTTTTTTATATGTGATTTAGTCAACTACAGCTGAAATTATGTAAAAATATATCGAGAGACAATGTTTGCATTAACTTTTGTTACAGTAAATTGTTAAAATTGTTCTATGAATTTTTATTGTTAACTCTTATAGTTAACAATAAACTTTCATAAATATGTATGTATAAGGAAAAACATAGTATATTTAGCGTTTAGTATTATCTGTAATTTTAGTCATCCGGTGGAGTTCTTGGAACATATCCCCTATGGACAAGAGGGGACAACTATAATATTTCTCTGGCATTATCTTGACTCTAACTTTGTATATGTTACTATTTCAGCTGGGAGAACAGCCATCTCTGGAAGAAGCCATCAGAATAGCATCCAGGATCCAACAAGGCGAAACACCAGGATTGGATGATTAATCCTCAGAACAAGAGAACAGTGAAACAAGAGAAGCCAATAATCTTCAGGCAGCAGAAACCCATGGAGCCCAGGCCCAGGACAATTTGAAGCTTTCCATTCCTGAAACACTGTACACATTTTTATGCAAGAGTGGAGAAATTTTATTCTTGACACTTTTGTGTACATAATCCTTGGAGTAGATTCCCAAACTGATTCATTGTGTGCAAGAAAATAAGAAATTAGGGCAATGGAGTAAATTTTCATGTTACTCTTTTATCTGATTGCAAACTCCCATATTTGGCATGCAAGATCAGCAAAATCTCACGGAGTCTTATGATGGATTTTTAACATACTGTGAAAAACATTTTAAAGGCTATATCTAAAATGTCAAAGGTTCTAAATGCCAAGCAATCATAATTCCAAAAGCCATCATGGATAATAAAAGGATGTAAAGCCTTCAAATATATCCCTGTTAGTAGCGTGTCTACAGTTTTTGTTCTACTGTATACTTGTCCATTTTTATTTGTATCTCATTGTTTGGAAGACAATTCATCATAGTTTTGCATCCCTGTTAAATACCAACTCTTGAAGCAGAAATGCTAATTATATTAGCGTTACATTGGATTATGTATAAAATTATAAAGTTTGGTTATTTAAAATTAAAAAGTTAAATCCATTGCATTGGTTTTGTTAAAGATTTTACTTAGTGTTCAGTGTTTTGTACTGTTTTTTGAAAATAATGAACTATCAAAGTCTGACCAGACTGGAGCTGAGAATGTCAGTTCTGTGATCAGAAATGGTTTTACTCTGAAAATTAGGTTAGTGGATTGGTGTAAATTATTTATTTTTGCTTATGTACTCTTGTTTCAAAGTTTATTTACTCTGAAGTTTATTATTAATTTTGAATACAGCAATTTTTTAAATGTTATCTTTACATTTGTTTTTTAAATTGGTATGGTTTTGGAGGAAATGTTGCAGAAAATACCACAAATGTAATAGATAAAAATTCAGCACACCTATACTGACAGAATGTTGTGTACCGAGCACAAAGCACTTTCCCATGTATTTTTATGTACTCAACAATTTTGTGAGATAAATGACATTTCTGATTCTCGTTTCTACATAAGAAAACTGAGGATTCGAACAGGTGAAGTATGATGCCCAAGACACAGCTATGAAGAGACAGGATGAAACATTGAAAATTTAGACTTTCTCCCAAATCTGGTGTTCTTTTTCACTACACCACTGCCGGCTCAGATGATAACATAGTAGAGATGATCAAGATGAGCTTTGGCCATTCCTGATTGCCTAATGAGCTGACCACCTGAAAGTCTAATGTCAGAAATTCAGCATGGGGTCCAATGAGTTCAAGGTGGGGAGCTGGGTGAGGGTGAAGGGCTGTCTTGCAACACACTCCTATAGTATTGTTTATTCTATTTTGTTAGCCAGAAAACTGAAATGTGACTCACTCAAGCTTTACAGTAAAAATGAAAATTTGGGCTGGGCATGGTGGCGCATGCCTGTAAGTGGCAGCCTAGGAAGCTGTGGCCGGGGTCAGGGATCACGGTTCGAGTCCCACCAGGGGCACATAGTGAGACCTAATTCCAAAAAAAGATAGCTGGCATGGTTCGCGCGCGCGTGTCTGTAATCCCAGCTAACTGGAAAGCTGAGGCTGGAGACTGCTTGAGTCTGTGGTACCCTGGGCAACGTGAGCCTGCGGTTCCATGGGCAAAAATAGCGAGACCTAGTATAAAAAAAAAGAAAAGAAATAGCGAGACCTAGTCTCCAAAAAAAAGGAAGATTTGTTGAGCTGTTCTACTTATTTTTTTTTTCTTTTTTTTAAAACTAGGTCTCGCTGTTTTTGCCTGGGGAACCAATTGCTCACGTTGCCCGGGGTACCACAGACTCAAGCAATCCCTAGCTTCACCTTCTCAGGTAGCTGGGATTACAGGCGCGCACCACCACACCCAGCTGTTTTTTTTGGGACTAGGTCTCGCTGTGTTACCCCGAGCGGGACTCAAACCGTGATCCCTAGCCCCAGCCACTTCATAGGCTGAAACTTTCAGGCACGAGCCACCGTGCCCGGCCTTCTCCTTTAAAATCCTTTATAGATAATGTAGCATTAGCAAAGGGCTTCATCTCCCACAGATCCAGTCTTCATTCTTGACCAAGACAAATACATTCATGAGGTCTGCTGAGGCTCAGAAAGCGGCTGACACTGTGTGGAAAGGGAAGAACAGTGAGTGAAATAGGAATGGTACTCTAGCCTCCCATCCCTGTTCTAGCTGCTGATCAGGAACTCCCTACCAGTTCAGTTATGCCTCCCAGACCTGAGCTATTGACCTGCTCGGGCCCCTACCATCAGCCTTTACTCAGATTCCAGGATATTTCTCTCTTCAGATCTTTTGCCAGCTGAATTGAGCAGGGCTGAGCAGGTGTGTGTGTAGTAGGCCTGATTATCCACTAGGTCAAATGACTGCCTAGTGCACCAGAGAAAAGGGCAGAGGATGCCTACTGGTTTCCTACCTGCCTTCCTGGGAATTGGGAATGGGACACCAAAAACCTATCGAAGATGGCTTATTCCCTCCAGGGAAGACCAGCTGATGTGCTGGTAAAGCTGGTCCGGGGTTTCTCCACAGTGCAGTGTGCAGAAAGGAGCCTGCCAAAGATTAAAGACCCTTGATATTCGGAAATAAGTACGCTTTAGCAAATGGAGCCATTTGGAGCGTGATTTCAAGCCAAGAAAAACACTCCGTTCCAGACACAACTTGGAGCCAGTACAAAGAAAAAAATACTTCTAAAAACTTGTAGAAAATAGAATAAAAAGACTTGATTTCCCTAATGCATTACAGGTGGCAGCTGCCCAGAGGAACAGAATTTTGCTGGCCCCAGCCTGCAACACCATGCATGTCACCTGGGCAAACGAACTTCGTACTGTCTCAAAAGGGAAACCAAGACTCTGCGCGGAAATGAATTAGATTCCCTCTATCCCAGGGAATTTGCAGTCCCAATTTCCTGAATCAGATAAGATTGAAAACCAGTCCTCTATCAGCAGACCTCCAGCAGTGAGTAGACTCCCCCCCACCCCCATAGGGGGTGACAAGGTAAAAAGAAAAGGGGCTTAGTTGAGGTCTGCCACAAGGAAATGGAGAAGGGCTGTCTCAACCTCTGCAGCAAGCCACACTTAAGTTTCCTTTAGGGATGAAGAGATCTTTTAATTAACTCACCAGTTCAATACCTTTTCTTCTTCCTGAGGAATAAGGCTGGTTTCATGGGTGTGAGAACAAACAGTTGAACCAGACTCTGCGTTCAAAGTTCAAGGCACTGTGATTGCAGTCTTGAAATTCTTAACAGTTTGAGCTCTGCCTTTGTGTTCTGTAAGTGACCTGCCATGAAACAATGGTTTACAGTCCCACACATTGCAGCCTCCCTGCAAGGGTTCTTGCACCACTCTGCCACCTCAAGCCTCAAGCCTCCTCCCCCTACCCTATGGCTGCTGCACCCTCTGCCTTTGGCAGGGCCCTAGGGCCAGTGCAGGTGGGTTGGTTTAGGGCTCTAAATCAACCTGGGTCACCCTCTCTACAGGTTTAGCCCTAAACCAACCCTGAGGAGTGGGAGTGTGACAGCCATGTTCACCACAGGCTGGCAGCTCAATAATCCAGGTGCGGGCCCAGCTTTAGCCTCTTGCCCATCCCTGAGTTATAAGACACTGGGGATAGACTTTTGTTGTGGTTTGGGGTGGTGTGGTAGGCCTATGGGAAAGAGAATGGTGGGGTTATGTGGCCTGGGTCACCTTCTCTACAGGCTATGTGCCTAAGGAACCCTCTCTTTTTCCTTCTGCCTTTCCTGAGTCTGGGTCTTCTTTTTTCTCTTCCAGCCACCTTAAAAAGGGAAATACACAAACCCAAACTGTGTCTTTTCATTGATTTCAAATATAAGTTAAACCCTTTAATATTTTCATTTACGATTACTATGACATAATATAAAGATGGAAGGGTAAAATTTATGCTAAAATTTTTAATTCTTTGTTTTCCTTTACTTACAAAGACATTAAATAGCAAATAAATGATACCATGACAAAAGAGAGACTGCAAAAGATGGAAAACACTATGTATGCCTTTTGGGGGAATAAAAAGCACATAAACACAAAATTTGCCATTTTAACCATTTTTTAATGTACAGCTCAATTGCATCAAGTACATACACACTATTGCACAACTATTATCACCACCATCGATTGCACAACCATTATCAACACCATCCATCACTAAAACTTTTTCATCCTCCCAAACTGAAACCCTATACCCACAAAACAATGGGGAAGCAATGAAGCACAGGCTCTCACATCTTTGGCCTCCCAGCCCCTAGCCACCATATTTTGTTTTCCTTCTCTGTGAATCTGATTCCTCCAGGTCCCTCAGAGAAGTGGAATCTTAGCTTTATCCTTTCATGTCTGACTTCATGTGGACTTTTCCCAGCACTCTTCCCTAACTTTGGGCTTTGAGAACCTTTTCTTTTTCACTGAAATAACAAAATGATTTTCTTTTTCACTGAAATGACAAAATTTGGATCTTCTGTCTTTCTTACGCTGACTGAAAGAGGAAAACAAGACCCCCCCCCCCCCGCCCCAGGTGCTGTAGTCTGCTCTGCTGAATAAAAGCTCTTTGATCAGCCCTGTATTTTCCCTGTCACATAAGAGGAGTGACAGTGTTTGGGGAATATATGACCTGCTTCTCCTTCCAGATTATGTGCTCCCTTAGGATCCTAGAATCATAGGTCCTGGAGGCCTTGCAGGCTACAAGTGTTTTGTGAAGTCAATTTTTATAAGGTTTTTATAATAAAAAAAAAAGATTGGCCAGTTTCATCTGTGATTACAGATGCATAATGCCTAAATGAAATGTGTCAACGTAATCTTCCAAACATTAAAAAAAAAAATCCTGACTAGAGTTTATTTCAGTGGGTCACCTTTAGCTGTTGTCTCCAGCTCAAAATTCACTGACTTGACAGGTACAGAGACACTTCTGTTTTCCATGCAGCAGTTTTGTTGTTGTTGTTTGGTTGGTTGGTTTTTATTTTTTGAGACTAGGTCTCGCTATTTTGCCCGGGGAACCGTGGGCTCATGTTGCCCGGGGTACCACAGAATCAAGCAATCCCCAACCTTATCCTCCCAGATAGCTAGGGTTACAGGCATGTGCCACCATGCCCAGCTATTTTTTGAGAGTAGGTCTTGCTATGTTGCCCCAGGTGGGTCTCGAACCCCCAGGCGAGTCTCGAACCCGCAAACTCAAGCGATTTCTAGCCTCAGCCTCGCTCCGTAGGCTGCAATTAAAGGTACGCGCCACTGTGCCCAGCTCCATTGAGCAGTTTCATTTTGCTCCAGACCACAAGTGGAGAGAAATACATGTGGAAAATGAAGACTGCTCAAAATTCAGGATGACTGCCTGAATAGTTAAGTAAAAAACTACTACCATTCCATTGGCAAAAACTTTTTCTGCTCATTTTCTGCATTCATGTGAAAGAAAATGGGGTTCCTGCTCTAATGTCAATCCCAAATTTCTCTTTATTTTGCTTCTCTTCTGTAGGATTTCCCTGGGAGGTCCAGGAGTTTTCCAAAAGCTCTCCACAAGTCTGAGCACCTTTCTTAACCTTCCCTGAAGCCTCCATTCCAGGCTCAGCCTAAGAAAGTGATGTGGGAAACACCTGTAACCTAGGCTACTCTAGTTTCAGTGACCTCTAGACAAATCTTGCAATTTCTCTGGAAAAACAAAACAAAACAAACAAACAAAAAAAACCCCAAAGGTAAAAATCTCTGTGACTCAGAGTGGATCAGTTGCCTTATCTTTAAAATAAGAAAGCTATGCTCCTAGGTTGTTGTGCTGGAAGAGAGCTCTGAAAAGCAGGAGGGCCCAGTCAGGAGCATTGCTTACACTCACCAGATGTTTTTACTCAGAAAAAAAACTGATCAGGCAAGTGGTTTCTCCACTGCCTTAAGGCTTTTCAAATATACCAAAATTTCCCAGTGTTCTTTTAAAAAAAAATCAGGAGCAATAGAAAAGTGGATTATCATGAAGCTAGTGAAACCTTGTGGGTACTTCTCAACTCATAAAAGAACTAGCTAAGGACCAAAAGACACTATGAAGGACCTTGGCATCAGTCACAAGCAGGAGGCACTATGGAATTTCAGGGAGCATCCGCCACACATATCCATCCTTGGCTTCACCACCTCCTCAACCAAATCGACCAACTGTGTCTGCACTTCTCTCCAACCTGAAAGGAAGTCCCTTTATGTTTGGAGAGAACAGGGTGAGATGGGAAGAGGAAAACCCTGACTGCCTCTTCAAGTCTTTGGGATGACACTAAAGAGGAAGTGCTAACATTAGATCTGGGAGACTAGTTTTGTCTCTTTGCCCAATGTGACAACCACTTTTGACTTAAAATAAGCATTGACCAAAGAACTACTTCAGAGGTCATCTCTGCTTCAGTCCTGAGATGTCTGCTACAATCCTCTTGAGTAGAAAGTGGGACTAAATATTTTTCTCATGCATGAACTTACAGAGAAAATCTCTCTCTCAGATCTAAAGAGTCCCAAATCCCAGTGACTTATTCCCAGTGTCATTCAGCACTCTTAAGCCCAGTCCTAATGGATGGACTGGTTGCTGGCAGTATTTGGTATTCTGCATTACGCTCTACAGTCTCATGGTAAAGGCTATTAGGGCATCTTCTTCCACCCCCACAGTGAGAGTCATTTGCTCTCCCAAAAGTAGACCCCCATTCAGGGACCCAGTGTCAAGAATGACAGAGGCAACAGGGTGTTATTGCTGGTATCCCATATCCTTGGATGGCAACTATTGGGATCAATATCTTTTGCTGCCTTGCCCTTGGCAGATCTACTACATGGGCTTTGGCCTTTTTTTCTGAGGGTTGAATCAACTTTGGTCATCTCTCCTGGAGCCCAGACTTGCTAAACTATGCTACGGTTATAACAGCAGAACTCCCAGGGACTCTTTCTTCCGTTGAAACCCAGCCTGGGAAATCCCACAGACTCATCTCTCTGCTTGTTTGCCTCTGAATTCCCATCTGGGGGGTAGTTTTTTTTAAATCTCACAACACAACTTTTTTGCCTGATTGTCACTGTTGCCTGTTCTCAGATAAATTGTTTTGCTTGACAAACGAGTAAATCACAGTAAAGGAATGAAAATGATATTTTAAACATACGAAGAGATACACAACCTCACTTGTAATAACAGATTAACACTAAAGCTGTACCAAAATTATCTCAAAATAAAATTTTACAAAAGCTATCCCATGGCTCCATATTTCATCTATAGACTTGATAAATATAAAAAAACAACCTAGGGCCGGGCACGGTGGCTCGTGCTTGTAAGCTTCAGCCTATGAAGCGGCCGGGGCTAGGGATCGCGGTTTGAGTCCCGCCTGGGGCCCGTAGCGAGACCTAGTTCCAAAAAAATAGCTGGGCGTGGTGGTGCGCGCCTGTAATCCCAGCTACTGGGAAGCTGAGGCTGGGGATTGCTTGAGTCTGTGGTACCCCGGGTAACGAGAGCCTGCGGTTCCACGGGCAAAAATAGCAAGACCTAGTCTCAAAACAAAACAAAAAAAACAACCTGATACTATTGTCAGCAAGGATGTAGAAGAATATAACACAATAGCCTACAACCTTTGGCCCAGCAAGTCAAATGTTTTAAATTTTATAAAGTTTGTATAAGAGAAAAATGATGGGCCAATTCCATCTATGAGTACAGATGCAAAATACCTAAATGTGAACATAATTGTCCCGACATTAAAAAAAAAAAATTTGACTACAGTTCACTACAGAAAGGATAGTAAGGTATAAGGAAACTCATTATTCTTACTAAATACATAAAGGAAAAGGCAGAATAGTGAAGAGAAATGCTAAATATGTGATATTATTCAGTCTTCATGCTTCATAAATATTTGATCAATGGAATAGAATGCTCTTACAAATATAACACAGATGTAAATCCCATGCAAGTGCATGCATACACATACACCCACCTCAGTAAATAATTATTCTTAATATCCCCATTGAAGTCAGGAGCAAGACAAGAACACATATTACCTCTCCTCATATTAGCACCATACTCTAACCAGCTGAACTAATCAGCTATTGAACATCAATCCTGTTATTTAATGTTATTCTAGAATTGGAGTTAGTAAAATTAAATAAGAGTCATAAGCATTAGGAAGGAGGAAAGAATTGTTGTAAATTATATGGTGGCATACCTAGAAATCCAAAATAATCAACAGAAAAAATGTTAGAAATTATATTATACAAGAGCACAGAATACTTTCTGTATATTTATTTTATGCTGGTCGTTTTTCTGTGCTCTTGTGTTGTTTCTGATAATGGCTACAACCACACAGGGGCTTGGAGGTTAGCAGAGCTTGTTTGTAATAGGCAGGAGAGGGATTCACATGAAAAATTTCAGTTTCGGCTACTTACAAAAAAACCTTGACGGGAAGGCAGGTGACCTAGTTGGCATTGGAGGAGAATGTCTGAGTAATCCCACACCCCAAACTGTGTTCCTAAGTTAGTATTCAGAAGTTGGTACTAGGGACACAGAAGCCTTTTATTCTGCACTGAAGCTTGGCAACTTTATTATATCTTAACTATCTTAGATAGTTTCACTCTGTATATGTGTCTCTGCTCATTTTGTAAACGGTTATTTAGTATTTAAGTGGACAATAGACTT
>PVHY01015223.1:6985-36563 GCA_004024945.1 Uropsilus gracilis
AAATAAATAAGAATAAATAAAAAAAGAAAATGATAAGTGTCAAGGAAACAGCTTCCTAATTGGGGCTCAGCTGGAGGGAGCTGAGGGCTTGGAGGGAGGGCTGCAGTTGAGTGAAGTCTGCAAAGAAGCTGGGGCCAGGGGTGCAGAATCTGCCGGTAACATCAGATATGAGCACATCACCTCCATGCACCTTGCAACCACTTGGGTGATGTTCTACCAAATTCACTCGAGAAGAAATGAGGGACTGTGTTCTTTCCAGCATTATGCTATGGGCAGAAAAACTTTGATCATTTGTTCTGGCTTTGTGTTCACATGAAATTGTGCCTTATCTGTAAACAGACTTTAGTCAGCTTGTTATTGGGATTCTGGATTTCCAGAGACAAGGTATTATCTCACTGTGGTGCTTCTGTGTATGGCCAGATTACTGACTAGCTAGTGACTGAAGGGGCCTGGGATGACAGCAGCTAACAATGATGACCAACGGGACCTCAAATGGAAGCTGGCTGGCCCACCTGAGACCCGATCTTCCCATCTGTGCTAGGGAGAGAAAAGAACCTCACCCTCCAGCTGCCAGAGCACCTCTGGTACAAAGAGATGGTAGTGGGGGACATAACAAGCACACACATTGGGTACAAGGCCCACCAAATTTTGTTCTTCAGGAATTAGGGTAAGGCTTAGAAGCCCAGCTCTCAGCCATTCCAATAAGTAAGGGCCCACATGAAGGATTCAAATTGAAAGTTCTGACAGTGAGTTTGTGGGAGAAAGGAGAGAAAGCCCTCTAGAGTAGGGAAAATGGTCAACCTTAGGCTGTTTCCACAGTAAATATTGAAAGCCATGGGATTTTTAATCCTGGGTTCAGCAAAAGGATGTGACTCAGCTTTTGTTTAGAGCTTTGCCTTTAAGGACTGACTTTAAGGACTGAGTCTGGTCTCACAGGGAAAGCACTTGGTTCTAGAGCCAGGACTCCAGGCTGTTTGTCCTGCAGATTGGCCCAGTAACTGTGGGTAGCCCATGCTACCTCAGGGCTTCAGTGCCACTGGATGGGCTTGTCTCCAAGGGCCTTCTGCCTCCAAATGCCAGAATCTTCTGGACAGATATGGGCAACTGGCAGAAGAGGTGGAAGAGTGGAGGTGGGGCTCCAGGCTGATACTGCAGGTAGCAGGTATCCGGCCAAGCCTGGTGTGTGCTCTGAGCAGTGTCAGGGAGACGTGGGTATGAATCCTGTTACTGCTGCTGAGAAGAACATTGCTTGTTTTTGCTGGTCTTCTCACCTGTAAAGAGAAGTCTATGAAATTGAGATGATGCTTAGCAAAGTACATCAGAGGAGAAAGACAAATAACTGATGATTTTACTCATAAGTAGATCATAACGATTCAAAACAAAGAAATAGATAAAACCAAATCAAAACAAATGCCAGAAATCTGAGTGTAGAATAGACTCTACCAGAGGGGTGGTTGAGGGAGGGAGCAGGGGTGAGGGAAGGGTGTCCAGGACTCAGCAGTGGAGGATATGGGGTCTTAAGTGGCAGGTGTGGTGCTGTCACATATACCTCTGAAGAGGTGTGAACCTGTACCCCCAAATCATACACACTGTTGTGAACTCATGTTACATAGGTAAAAAATAATTTGACATAATAAATAGACTCAGCACAAGAAGCACCTACAGTTTAGAGCTGCTTTGAGGCCCTAAAGTTAGCAGATGTGTCTGTGCTTAGGGTCTGAGGGTACAGGGGCTCTTCTGCCCTTCCTTTTCTCTCTATTCTACTCCCACTTTCAAAAAACATCATATAGAAAACATGAAAAATGTGAGGGCTAGAAGGGAAGAAAAAATTATAAATGTACTAAAGAACCACTCTTAATCAACAGCAGGAAGAAAAAAAAACAGATTCAGAAAAATGGGGCATCTCCTCAGAGCCCATTGTTTGAGCTGCAGGTGCTCTGACAGGGGAGGAAGTCATTGCTGAACTTCCCAGCATCTCCTTTCTGGGGTGTTGCTCCAGGGCACATCCCTGCGGGTGGCCTTAGGGCGCATTGAATCTCACCAAGGGCCAATGTCTTCAAAAGTCACAGCTAAAGAAAGACAGCTGAGTCTGATCTTATTCCTGGGGAACTACCTTGTGAGGGCTGTGGGCTGTCTATTTAAAAATGATGAATTAAATTGAATGAATATTTCCTTACTAGATTTCTATCCCTATTAAGTATTTTGAAAGATTTGCATTGCTTGCTAACGATCTACATTATTTCCTCTCATTTTTCTTGCAAAGGATGAGTTCAATATTTCAGTTGTTCTCATTTATTGTTAATTCTCTTTTCCTACTCATTTATTTGAAGACCTATTTTTCTCTGTAGTTTATATATTTCTCCCTTAAAGAGTTTATAAAATCCTCTCTGGTTGTTTTTTTACCACTTAAAAAATTACCTATCTTTTTTTTTTATTATCTGAGTATAATCTGAATCTGGTTTGACCTCTAGCTGAGGAATAATCAAATTCTCTTCTTAATTTTGGTCCTTTTTCATTACTAAACTTCTTTAAACTTATAATTTTTTAACTCTGTCTGCTAAAGCTATGATGACAGTTTCTAATTTTAGAATGTCTGGACAGACTGGAGCTGCAGTTGCATTTAATTTAATGGCACACTTTTATAGAGTACCCGCTAATGAGTGTCTATGCGGGTGCTGGCTCAGAAGCAGGCACACAGTGAGCTCAGTAAATCTATGCCTGTGAGGTTATTGTTATTTCCAGGCCCTGTGGTTACTGACTCTGGTTCACAAAGATGGCTGCCAAAATGATCCACAAGCCCTCTGAAAATTTGATGTGACTTTTTAATCACCTCTTGGAAAGTTCAAGTTCTTGAGCTAGAACTCAAGGCTGTCAAGATAAGTTAATCCTTATCTGCCTTTTGATGGTTAGCATCCATGTCCTCTCCCATTGCCATGTTAAGTGGGCATGCAACCTCATCTACCTGCACCACACCTGCATGGCACTGGTCTGACAGTACGTTGAGTGGGTACTGCAGCACATACACCAACCATGGCTAAATCTTACTCATTGTATTATCCAAGAACTGAGTCATGGTTCTGACTAAAGAGAATCATGGGCTCCTTCCATCTGAGATTTCTTCAGTGAATCCACTGTGTGTGTGAGACACTAAGCTGGTATTCCTCAGGGACACTGGCTGTCTGGACTGGGCAGGACCACCAAGACCTGGCCAAAGACACTTTGCACCCTAAAATCTGAGCCTAAGCTCAGGAATGCTCTGTTCTAGAATGAAGAGGAAGTGATGTTCTTGGACTTGGAGTCCAGATGCAAAAAAGACTTGGAGTCTTGCTTCCTTCTCCTTGAAGCACAAGGTCTTTGGAAGCACGGAGCTGCCATGTAAGAATTCTGAGCACCTACTGGAGCAAACAGGTGAATAGGGGGGACCCATATGTCGCAGTTTCTCATTGGCCATCATCTGACCAAAACCTGGTTTTGGGGAGACTTCAAAGATGGTTCAACTTAGAAAACTGTTATGTGATTTCCTGAGCTAACAAAATTAAAGGAGAAACTCAGACAGGCACTGCAATAGAAAATACACAATATTCTTTGATCTATTCAAAATCCAGGCATGATTTTTTTAAACAAGCTCCTGTAAAACCAACAGAGGTCAACTTTAAATGTTTGATAAAGGTCATTTACCATAAATACAACAGATAAAGGCACATTTTTGTAAAGCATTAAAGTTTTGCTAGTGAAATCAGTGTAAAGCAGGTGTTACTGCTATCCTTTAGCATTTTGTAGGTGGTCCTGCTCAATGCAGTAAATTTATAAAAATTGATAATAATAAGGCAAAACTATGACAATAAGACTGGAAAGAGGGAGCAAAGGGAGAGTGAGAGGGTGTGAGAGGAGAGACCCTAAGCAAGATCCATAGAACTTCCCAGTTGAAGTCAAACTGCAGAAGAATGAAAGCTAAAAATAGTTGATGATGTAAACTGCTAAGGTTTATCAGTAACTGCTAAAACTCAGCTAGTCTGGAACCCTTTCTCCTCATACTTTCTGATACTTGATGAATTGCTTATATAATTTCATGATGGATCCATTTTATAATGACTATTTATGGAAGATTGATTTCTCTAGCACCCCCCCCAGTCTCACTGAGAAATAACTACTCTCTATATCCTTAGAAATATTAACTTTTTTTTTTTGGCCTTTTCTCCTTAAGGAAGGAAGGGATTATATATTCCTTGGGGATCTATAGGCATATGTTGACATTTGATATGAGTTATCTGCTTGAATTCTCACAACATCAATAAAAAAGGTAATTTTCATTTATCTCCAGTTTAAAAATGGGGAAAAAAGCAAGGATTAATTAAATTATCACTGAAGTCCATAGATAAGAAATTATATTTGAACCTAAGTTGTTTTGAATCTAAATCTAGAACATATTTCATCTGATCAAAACTCCTGCTGTTTTTTAAAAATATCTGGGACGTTTCCTCACCAGTGCTGCCTCCACCCCAGTATGGTAGAAGCAAGGAATGTCCAACAGGGAGTTTAGGGATGTGTCCTGAGGGCCATGTGACCTCCAGTCTTTGCAAGAGCTGACCTGGAACTACCTCCACTGAGTTTTAGATGATGTCCTTTTCCTCCTCCCTGTGAGTTAACAGAATTGATGATTGATAAAATATTGATCTCTGGCAGAGCTAAAACTCTTATAATGTCCTATGTTTACACTAGGGACATCTCTTATATTAATGCTGTGTCTTTGACTCTGTCTCTGACACAGGCTCCCCAAATTCCAGTAAATTTCTAAGTGATAAGAACATTAGGAGTATCTTTAGTTCAAATGAGGGGGCTCTGAGTGGGCAGCTAGATGGGAACTGCTCACTACAAAGAACAAACCATGATAAAAAAGCTTATAACTTCCAACTCTAACCCCCCACTCCCAACTCTCTTCTCTCTCCAGGGGAGGGTTTGGAAATAGAGTTAATCATTTATCATGCTTATGTGAGGAGTCCTCCATAAGATTCCCCAATAGCACAGGGTTCAGAGTTTCAGTGTAGATGTATGAACACATTCATACCAGGAGGGTGGTGTACCCCAACTCCATGGGGACAGAAACTCCTGTGTTTGGGGTCCTCCTAGACCTTTCTCTATGCATTTCTCCATCTGCCTACTCATCTCTGCATATATTATGTTCCTTTTATAAACTGGTAAACTTGAAATTCTGAAAGCAGCACTAGCAAATTCATTGAACCTAAGGGGAAGGTCCTAGGTACCTCTCACAGCTGATGGTTTAGAAACACAGGTAATGATCTGGGCCTGCTCTTGGTATCTGAAGTATAGGGTGGCAGTCTTAAAGAATGGAAGCCTTAACCCATGGAACTTGATATCATCCCCTGTCAAAATACCAGATTTGACTGAACTGTAGGACAATCATCTGGTGTATAGAGCTTTGTTTCTGGATGGACAGTCTCTCTTCCAGCACAAGAAATTGATTAATGGAACCTTCTGATATGCCTAAAGAGCCAACTCTGCCTGAACCACCATCATCTCCTTGAAACTGTCATGTATCTGCAATTGAAAGATCCCATCTGAAGTTAGTAATTCAAGGTTCTGTCTGCTAATGAGATGATGTGACATATCAACAGGGGACATCCTACATGGAAGACAAATGTGCTGATGTGTGGATGCTGGGGCCTCAGTCAATGCAATTGTCTATTTTTTTAGGAAAACATAGACCTGAGTTTCTGAATTAGTGCTTCTTCAAAAAAATATCCTGGAGTTACAGGATCATTAGAAAGGAATAGGGTGGAGATGAGGAACAGGCAATCAATATTTCATTATAATATCTCTAGAGATTTCCAAAACAACAGATATAGGAGAAGGGAGGCTTTTAAGAAAAAAAAAAGGTACATATAAATGGTTCAGTAAAATAAGTGTTTACACATTTTACTTAGAAAAAAACATAGTGTGCATCTTAGGAGAAAAAAGTGGATCTTTAATAATTTATCAGACCTTTTTTCCTTAGGGAAAATGCAGAATAGTAACATCTCCATTACTCTTTAGAAAGGGATACATTTTTAGTTCCTATAAGTAGAAAAGTACCTAAAATAAGAAAAGGAAGAAAAATGACAGTGATGAAAACATAGAGAAGGAAGTAAAAGTCCTGAATGTGACCTAGCTTGTTCATTTGCTAGCTGTGTGATACTTGATAACATCTTCCTGCCTCCTGGAGCCTTTTCCATGTAGAAAATGATGGAGAAAAGAGAGTAACTGCACTAACTTTGGGAACCCATGTCTCATGTATACCTGTAACTTTATGTCACAGAGGTCCCTGCTGTACTTCCTGCAAGCTGACTCCTCACACTCGGGTTTGGGAGTCTTTTGCACCTACTTTTATTGTTCATATGATATGATAAAATTTTATGTGGATTTTTAAAAAAATGTAGAACATGAATATTAAAAAGCTTATAAATTGCCTGCAGACTTGTCACAATGAATGAGCTGTAGCTGTTTACTGTGACCCAGAGCCCAGGTGTTGGAGAAACATTGGCTTCACCTGGCAGTGTGCCGCAGCCTTCCATGTAAATGGTCTGCAGCTGGAGGTTCTGTCTTTTGTACCTTTAATAAAACCAACAAAGTCTAGAAAGCAGCCCCACAGCTGCAGCACTGATGCCCCATCAGGGCTCCCTGTTTTGCCAGGCTATTATTAAAGCACAACATTTAAGTCAAAATAAACAGCAAGAGAACTCTGCAGTGTTTTTCTTAGTAGCTAATTGGTTTGTTGTGCTTAGGATGGGTTTCCAGATATATGCTATGGATCCCCCCCAACACTGAAGAAAGATTAGTTAAACACCATGATATAGGAGGGAGAATGACTAAGGGAAAAATGCAAGTGCTTTGAAAAACAATAAACCTGCTCTTAAGTTTCTAGCAGTAAATTGTTAAATTTGAAACATTTAATAATACATAGACTTGCTTTGTATTTAGAGTGTGATGAATATTGACATTATATATTTAAAGCAGTGTGTCTTGATTGAACTGAGGCAGTCTCTAATTTTATTTAAGGGATAGATTTATGCTACACCCCTTTCCCACATGTTCTGAATATCTTCCTAGGAAACCCTAAATTAGTGGACTGCTAAGATTCAGACACAGCAGCTGATTAATGTAATTCATGCTATGTTAATGGCTTCACTTTCCTTAAAATAATTTTGTTGTTTTGTTCCTGGTTGCCTGGGTAAACTTTTTAGCTTCTTAATTTTTCTATTTTATACATTTAACTTCCTATTAAAGTCACATGTTTACATGGTTTAAAAGTCATGTAACTATAGTAATATAACTGCATAGTTTAAAAAAAGCAAGAAGGCTTCTTAGGACAACAAATAATTACCATTCCTTCACCCCTCTCATATGCCTTTCTGAATCTGGCCTTTCAGAACTAACCTCTTTCAACTTTGTGAATTGTTCTTGGTACTTGCCTCTTGCTTTTCAAATAACATGTTTATCATGCTATTAAAAATTGTTGTCAGTTTACATGTTGTGAGTTGACCTTCTGTTGTGGAGCTCAGGATTTAGTGTCCTTCTATTTCCTCTCTTTTCTTCCCAACATGGCAATATCCCAGGATTTTTATAACTTAATACTTACTGTGCTTTTTACTTTGGTCATACAAACTATTTACAGATGAATCATATTTTCTTTCCTGGTTCATGCAATTTGGTTGCTTTTTGGAGTGATTAATTACTTCTATGTACTTAAGAATCTAGATATAACTTATTTTCAAAAAACTCTTTAAAATATCTAAAAACGTTTTCTTACTGCTGTCAAATCTATGAGAGAATTTCCAAATTTCTACATTTAGTTGGAAACATCCATTTGGTACCCAGTACCCCTTCTGGAGTCCATTGGGAATTAAAACAGTGGCATTGGAGAGCAGCCTTTCCACTCATGTGAGAAGGCACTCTGTCTCTTGCCTTCTGAATGATTTCTTTACAAAATTTAAATTACCAAACTTGATGTGAGAATTAGAAAACTCAGATAATCCAACTACTTTAAAAGAAGACATTGACAAAGAGAATAACAGTCTGCAATTAAAGGGATAAAAGCATATGTGCAGATGGTTTCACAGCTGAGTTTTATGTAATCATTAGTGAACATGATCTTAATCTTGATTAAATCACCTCAAGCTTTTCCAATTCATTTTAAAGAATTGACCACAGCCTTGATACTTAATCCTGATGAGGGAGGACAAAAACAAAAAGGAAGTTAGACTGAAAGTTGCTAGAAATCTGTGTAAAATAATAATTCAAATTGACTACATAAAAACAGGATACTGCTGGCAAGGTTTGTTCTCAATGCAAAGATGGTTTGATAACCATCATAATATAAATTGAAGGAAACAATCATAGTATTAAATAAATTGTGGCTGGAGAGATATATGATGCAAGTGGAAGACTGTTGTAGAAAAGGAGAGTTACTTATAAAAGAGTCTGAGTCATGACCAAGGAACAGCTACAAGTTCTGAGCTTGATTTCCATGTAACTGGGCTTCTGCTGGTCCTGCATACATCATTGGTTCCCACAAACACTGGTCTGTGTCTTCAAACACTGCAAGTATCACTTCCATTTTACAAAAGAGGAAATGACATGGTGGGTAAGAGATTTTGGCCATCAAATAATTATCAGCTGAGATTTGAAGCTATATTACTTGAGTCCAGCTCCTCTCTGGATTCTTCTGTGCCACAAATGCCTCTTGTCTCCTTGGGAATTCCAGAAAATGGTAGAAAGTAGTGAAGAAATGTAGATAAAGTCCAGACTGGGACTGAAGTTGCAGAACAGTGTTCTGGGAAAGAATCATGAGGCCTGGGCCTGGAAGTCAGGGATGTCCTCTAGACAGTGTAGTTCTCCTGTAAACTAGGTAAGAATGTCTGGATTACTCCCTTTGTTCTCTCATGCGCATTGTCCTTATTTTTTAAATAGGGATGACAGCAAAAATTTCACAGGTAGTTCCGCAGATCGAGTAAGATTTTGTAGGTAAAATGTCTGACAAGAAAGCCTGCCTTATGTCATTGCCTCTTGTTAATGGGTGTTTCTTCTTTCAAACCAGGACAGTCTACTCTTCTGCCAGCATTTACTGAAGAGTTTCTTGGTGCCAGAGCCAGGTACCTGTCTGTGGAGGGGAGTAACAGAAATTAAAATGTGATTGCAATTCTTTTAATTCTAGGGGGGGTGTGTATGAAAGAGCTTTTATTTCAACACTCTCATTTTTACCTTAGAAATATATTTTTTTATATAGATAAATGATTTCAGGTGATAATGAATACTAACACTCTGGTTCAGGAGACTGCCCAATGATTTATCCATCATTATTTGCGTTCTTAACCTGTGCTTACAATTGCAAGGTCACCTAGGTGACCTTGATAATGAGATTTATTTAACAGACAAGGAAAACCAGAAAGTCACAGAAGCCACAAGTGATCATTTATTTACTCCAGTTTTTGTCCAGAGTTTTAAAGTCCAAAGGACAGAGGTGTCCAAGATGGCATCTTCCCACCACTCCATACCTAGAACCACATTCTGAAAAAAAGACAAAGAGCATCCCAAACAAAAGGGCCATGATGGCATCTTTAACAACTTTCACCTGTTTGGGGAGTTCACAGACTCCATTTCCAGCTCATCCACCTCTCCCTGTCTCCAGGAGGTCTGCACTTCAGTTTTCAGCAGTATTCACCTCTAGTCAAACCCCAGGATGCTGGAAGCCTGGGGTGGCTGAGCTCTTGGGGTTGTGAACTTCCAGGAAAGCTTAGTTCTTGGGTGGTATCTGCAACTCTTTGTATCATTTATCAAATCTCTACCCACACTGGTTCTTTTCTTGCCCTCAGAACATGTTTCATCTAATGCAATTTCTATTCAATTGTGCCCCTCCCAGGGGTACCATCTGTAACAACTTTGGCATCAATCTTGCCTCCACAACTCCCCTTATCTAAATATCTTTTTATTTTATTTCTGTGGTAGCAACTTAGTGCAATTGATAGGGGTGATGTGGTGAAACTGGGAGAGCTGTGGCCCCAGCTTGGTAATGCTGTATTAGGATGGCAGCCATTTTGCCCTGGTAGGTAGAGACTTGGAGAAGGGAAACTGAGGTTCCTTGCAAGAGGAACATAGAGAGGGGATTTAGGAAGGAGTGCAGCTGGAGGGAAAACAGAAAAGCTGATGAAGGGATAGAGTGGTAAAGCAGCAAGAATGCTGGAGGCCCTGGAGCTGCTGCTGCCATGTGTAGCAGTGGGGCAGGGAAGGAAGCTACACTGTGGGCTTCCTGGTGATGGAACATCACCAGTCCTGGTCAGTGAGGAGCCTGGGAAAGCATATTGAAGAAACTTGTTAGGTAACTGTTTCATAAGCTGACTTGGAAACTTGGTGCTTGGAAACTTGCTTTACCTTAGGAACTGTGAAGCTTGGAAATTGTCTGGAGATCTGAAGAAAACTTGGAGTGCTGATGTTTTCATCATGCGATGTCTGAAGTGGTTGCTACTATTGTTTCAAGTGAGTCTTGGTGGAAGCAAAAAGAACGTTGGAGCTGTGCCTTTTGAAGAAGTTTGATGAGGCCATTTTGTTTTCTTCTTTTGACTTGAAGGTGGGGCAGTCACCATTTTGTAACACACATGGCTGAAGGACCCACATGTAGCTTTTTGGACTAGAGACTGAACTGTGTGGTAAGATTACCAAAGAGCTCCCTTGTATCCTTAGTGATTTTTGTTTCTTTTATCTTTTCAGTGAATAAATTTGTTTTTGTTTCCTTTTAAGGAAGTGTGGGCTTGCAACTACGAGCATGGAGTGACTCCAAGGAGTGACTGAGTTTAAAGGGCCAGCTGCTCCTGTTTGTAAGTTTAGTTAAGTACCCTGCTTTGTTGGTTTAGTTACCCAATTTCACAATTGGAAGCTGTTTTTCTGATTGGGTTTGTCTGGATTTAGACAAGGAGCTCCTGTTCCCCACCCTAATCCTGTGTTTGGCCCATGAAGTGATGGGGGCCTTTTGCTTCTCTCTCCCAGTGGTCAGGCAGAACTGGCACAAAATTCAGATGTGGTTTAAGTATGCTAATCAGCCTCTTCCGATTCATTCTTTCCCTTAGCTTCAAATTCTCCAGGAAGAACTTGGCAAGAAAAAAGGTGGTAATTTTTACAAAAATTAGCAACTCTAATCCTTTTATTCTAAAAAAGATTTGCTACTAATAATCTTTCATTTACAAGTGGGTATTTTTGAAGCTGAGGTCTGAAGCATATTACGGGTTGATTTTAGTGCTTGCTATTCTCAGAGAACATGATTACCAACGACCACTAATGAGTTTTCACTTCACAACTTCCAGCAAAATAATTTTCAAGTTCTTATAGATAATACGTAGGTAATACCCTTATCAGGAAAAAGTGCTTAGCGTTGCTAAAAAAAAGTTTAAAATTGTGAAAAATGCCATATGCTAAGCATTTTTTTTTTCCTCAGGCCATTTGCCAGTATTGAGACATGGTTTTTTGCTGTGTGGAAGATATGGAAATTTCTATCTTACATCATGATACATTTCACTTCCTTGGCTAAAAATCTTTCATTATCTCTTTTGTAAAATGGATCTTTGGACTTGGGAGAATAAAATCCTTAGGAACTATGAATAAAGAACAAGTTTTTCTCTTTACAGTTCTCCCCCAATAAGGGGAAGTGATGTAGGAAACATAGGTATTTGCATTTGCAAATAGAGGATACTCTAGGGGGAAAAATTTGCAATCTTTTTGGAAGATTAGATCAGAAGTTTGTACACAATTGCAAGAGAATTGCTGAAAGCACTTAATTCTGTCAAAGCACATATTTGGAAAGATTTTCATTTATTTAGAACTCATACACATACTTTCATAGGCAAAGAGCATAAGCTGCTAGACCTAGGTCCTGGGGGCTGACCACTCCAAAGCTGACTCACCTAGGACCCTCTAAGCACTGACAGGGACCATGGTGCTTTGGGGTCATGTTTGTCAACCTGGGTTTCACTTCAAATAAAGCAAAGACAGTATCCTCAACTCCTTTATATTTTGCAGACCTCTCTGCCATTATGGAGGAAATACTGACATCCCAGTGATCTGAACTTGTCTGAAACAGGAGAGTTGCCCTGAGGCTCCAGAAATTAAAGATAGTTATTTTGTATTTATCCAATCTTGAGATTCTGCTAAATTTTCATTACCTCCTTCCTTCTTTGTTTGACACATTTTTCCATTTTTTTATCCCTTTTGTGATTGTTCTGTAGAGAAGGTGGGATTGGACAAAGAAGTTAGTTTAGCTAAGTTAGTATAGATCCTGGCTCCAGGTATGACTGGGATGATGTGGGAATCTTGTGGGAAGTTATTTTGGCATCTTATGTAAATACATGTATTTATCTCACTGTAACTGTGGGTTGTAGACCTCATCTAGATACCAGTTACAAGGGGGGGGGGCGCGAGAAATACACAGTTCTGCTTTCAGGTACTGCTCCTCATTGAACAACTCATCTAAAAGTCAGGATGCATTGGTATGGAGTATCACCTGGACATGAGAAATTTTTTTTTTTTTGAGACTAGGTCTCACTATTTGCCCATGGAACTGCAGGTTCATGTTGCCCAGGGTGCCACGGACTCAAGCAATCCCAGTCTCAGCTTCCAGGTAGCTGGGAGTACAGGTTTGTGCAACCACACAGAGCTATTTTTTAGGACTAGGCCTCGCTGTGTTGCCCTGAGTGGGACTGGAACTGCGATCCCTAAGCCCCAGCCGCTTCATAGGATGAAGCTTACAGGCACGAGCCATGGTTCCTGGAAGACAAGAAAACACTAACTCAAAAGGACACTTGTATGCGCATGTTTATTGCAGCTCTGTTTAGAATTGCCAAGATTTGGAAACAAACCAAATGCCCCAAAACAGACGATTGACTAAAAAACTGTGGTACATATACACAATGGAATACTACACATCAATCAAGGAGGACAAACACATGTCATTTGCAGCAACATGGATGGAACTATAAAGACTCGTATTAGCAGAAATAAGCCAAAAAGAAAAAGAGAAATACAGGATGGTCTCATTTATATGATGAATATAGGGAAAAACAAACAAACATAAGAAAAAATAAAAACAACCAATGGAATTGAACAATGAAGCCAGAGAGGAGGGAGAAGAAGGGGGGGGGGGGAGGCAAAGGGCACAAAAGATCAGGATGGTTAACAGGTGTTAGTGAAGTGGGAAAGCTTCAGGGTATGCGATAAGGCAATAATGTAATAGAAATATAAATACACATATATATGCAAATTTAAAAACAATTTAAATTAAATAATAAAAAAAAGAACAACCATCACAGAGATATCTGTGGATATCTCTTCTATCCTATTCCCCATGATACATTCCCAGAAATAATAATCAGTACACTGGAGTTGATGTTTGCCATTCCAGTGGTATTTGAAACTTTTAAATCACATATCTGTAAATAATATATTATTTTGCATGGTTTAGTTTCATAGTTATGGTATTGTAATATGTATACCTATCTATGTAACTTGCTTTCTTCCCACAAAATTTTTTTAAAAAATTATTAAAAAAAATCTCCTAAGTAGGATATTGGAGAACATCCCCATTTGTTACTTTTATACTGGAATCCAAATTTCATGTGGCCTTAAAGTTTTAAAATTTGTAATATATGTCATATTGATATCTTGTTGTATCCTAATTTACATATTGATATCTTGTTGTATTCTAATTTTCTTTTATTTATACGTTCTAAGCCTGAAATAAATTGTATAGTTTAAAATAAAAAAATAAAAAATAAAAGTCAGGATGCAGCTTTCATGGACTGCTGTACTAGACAGAAGAAGAGGGGAAGCTACAGATTTACAGGAAGCCTGCAGGTCATTTGAATGGAACTTCAATTATTGAAGAATTCGGGAGGGGGAGGGCTGTATATATACATATGAGAGCATAAATGCTACCTGCCCACAGAAGGCCTGGAAAGAGAATGAAATGAGAGCAGTGTGGCTATTATGTGTGATATACTATATGTGTTTTGAGAGGGACATTGACAAGGACAGGAAGAAAAAAGAAGATACCAAGCATGGAGAGGCATCATTCTTTGATGCCAGATTATCCCCTTCTGCATTGCAACCTGAGGAACTTGGAACTTATTTTGAGGGCAACAGAGGTGTGGAGTATGATAAAGTCAGGACTGACATCCTTTATAGTTTAGAAATTTCATCTGGGCTGGGTTATTTGGACTTAGAATCCTGTTGCTCTAGTTCCTTGTTGTTCTACCTATTATACTTCTCACTGGAAGTTTGTTGCTATCTCTCTTCACTTCTTTACCTCCCATGTCATTTATTCTGTGCCAGACTGGCTTCTGCTCTCATCACTTCCATGAAATGGCTTTGGTGACCATGTTGGGCAGTCTTGTATTCCCATCCTCTAAAACTGCAGCATCATTTCACAGCACTCACTGCCACAGCTCTCCCTGATCCATCCAAGAGTTGTCAATGACATGGGTTGACTAGACACCACCCATGCCATAGTGGCCCCAGGAGCTGAGAGACATAGCCAGGATGTATGGTTGGCTGCACCTTGTGTAACTATGTCCTATGAAGCTCACACAATGCTGAGCTCACCCAGCAATGCCCTTTCTCAGAGTGAGCCTGGGGGTAGTACCCCGAACAATTTACTTTCTGCTCTGATTTCTGCCACTTTGATTTCTTTGCAGGCATGTCTTTTCTCTGACTTCTGAATGTAAGCGCTCCTGGGTGCAGTCTTGAACACAGTTTTCTTTCATATGGAAACTCACTCTTGGGAGATTTCATCTATAACCCGAATTTTCAAGTTAATGAATCCCAGATGTGTGTCTCTAGAGCTCACGCATCCATGGAACTTCAGGCTCCATCTGCTGCCCTTTGTGTATCTTCCTGCTGCTAATAGCCAGCAACAAAGTCCTTGATTCTGCTGCTTTTTATTTATACTTCCATCTCTACAGTACTCTATGTCTCTGAAAAGGACATTAGCATCTATTTAATTACTAAATAAACTAAATAATTTAATATCTAAGTAAGTATACTGATTGGTGTTATAACTGATAGGTGTTGGCATCACTCTTGATTTATCCCCCCCCACTCACTCTTTATGTCTGACTATTAGCAGATATTATCATTCCACTTAAAATATATATACATATTTAAATGCAGATTTTAGGTTCAAATAAAATTAAGAGGTAGAGGCAGAGATTTTTTTTATATGCTTCCTGCCTCCCTCCATTCCTAACTCTCCCATAACACTCCCCACAAGAGTGGTATATTCATTACTACTGATGAAACTACATTGACTTATCATAATTACTCCAAGTCCATGGATTACAGTAGGATTCACTTCTGGTGTTGATATTCTATTTGTTTGAGTAAATATAAAATGACAAGTATTTATTATTAAGCTATCACACAGAGTATCACACACTGCTCTAAAATCCTCTTCTTAAAAGGAGGAAAGGGAGATGGCAAACACAGAGCAACTGAATATTGTAATAAACCATTCAGGTTACAAAATGTAAATTGCCACTAGTACTACCTTTGTGAGGCAAATACTTGATGTCATCCTACCCTTGCAATGTTAGTTAAAAATATAATAATGATGCATTTTGGAGAAAATATGGACAACTTTGCTGCAAAAGAAAAGAAAATGTTTATCAGAAGAGACATATATACACCTTGTGGTTTTTTATTATTTTTATCTCAAGGAAGCACAAAAATCACCATGTCTTTCAATATAATCTTTAATATGTAAATGTGAAATTAGGCAAATGCTTAAGCTAACATATTTCATGCACATTTTACCAGTTTTTATACATTGTCACGGCTGTGCTGACTCCCCTTGTGAAATCTAATTTTAGGTTTTATGTAGGCAAATATTATCACCAGGAGATCCTGAGTGGTTCATGAAAACAATGAAAAAACAAAAGTAGGGATGGGTAGCCAAAGAGAAGCAGATGATGGGGCTATGGCTCTCTGTGGACAGAGTCCTGGAGCATATTGCTGCCTCTTAAACACCACCACGAACAAATATTTATCAAGTGCCTGCCATATGCATGTCGTTTGTTAATGGCTTATTCTTTCTCTGGGAAAGATATAACTCTCTCCCAAGCCCTCTGAGGGGGAATTAAAGACAAAATGTAGTCCTTAGGAATGAGCATTTAGGCCATAATACTAGATGATGAATAATTTGGTGGGAAGAGTGAATAAAGTTCTCTTTTATGCAGAATAACCATTTTGGCTTATATTGCTAACCTTGTCATTTCTCTCTGGGAATTATTGCACTCTCCAATGAGGCTGGTGGTATGGATATGTCCTACCTGAGGAGATTTCTCCATCTAAGTCCTCATTTTGGAATGCTAAGTATGGAACCCTATAAAAAGAGGTAGTTTAAACAAGATTCTCTGTAATTTGGAGAAAAATCCTGTCTTTTCATGATTCAGTTTTTCTTGCCTCCTCTTATAATAACATTGATTAAATTGGGGGTGATAGTAGATACCCTCCCAGTTCTCAATGGAGGCAATCACTCCCCCCCAGCCATTAAGAGTTTTGATGCTAATAGTTTACATATAAGATCCTTCCAGAGAATTGCCTGAACACTAAGGAAGTTGTTACCACCTATGGATTGGATGCTTTTTGTAGCAGCCTATATCCAAGACTGGCCATTGTGAGGGTATAAAGGCAACTTGGGGCAACTCTGATGGACAATCTCAACTCCTCAGCTGTCCATGGAACTGCCTCAATCTTTTGTTGCAACTATGTTTTACATCAACTTCTCCTTTCATCAGTTCTACATCTTTCACACCTCCCCAAGTTGTTCCTGAGATTTTCTCCAATAAAATTCATGTAGGAAACTACATTTTCAAGTCTACTTGCTGAAGAAACCAACCTAAACTAGTTGGTACTATGAGTAGCCTTAGAATATAGACCATAAAAGATGAATTTGGTTTCCTGCTGAGCAGGAACCCTAAATAGAAATAGTGGCAGGTGCTGGTATACTGCAGTTGAAGAGTAGTTAAAACTTTCACCAGTAGTTAAATGGAATATTTTTCCATCAGCAGTTGGAGCAATGCACTGACTCAAACAATGTCTCCAGCATTTGAGAGGTTTGAAGGAAGTAGCAATTATAAGGACAATAGAATTTGATGATGATTACTCAGTGAGACCAGTGTATTGGAGGAAGACAATAAAAGGGTAAGGGTAACTGACAAATACATGTGAAATATGAAGTTAGAAAACTTCTTTGCAGCATGTAAAGAGACTCATTTTCTACAACTGGAGGACAAGAAAAGTTGTGGATTAGGTGCTAGGCTTTTTGTTACTATGATGAACTCTCTGCAAATATTGAATTCTTAAACCCAGCAAGTCTCTGACACACAAAAAAACAGGCTTTGATTAGGAAAAAATATGACCCTGATACTCGGGATAGTGATACCCTGGTCAATGTGCTAAAAAATTCTTGAACATCCAGTTTCTCTTGAGTCTCTAGACCTGATGAAGTAGGCTACTCCTCCCCATTAAGGTTTATACCCCCTTCTCACTTGAAAATGACATGGAAGTGATTGCCTTACATGACAACATATTCCCTTCCTAGGCTCTATCCTAAGAAGACTCTTCTTACCAATAACCAGAGTCAAATTACAACGAAGCCAATGGAGAAATTCTGGGTCTGCTACACAAACAAGGACTCGTATCACAAAAGAGCATGGGACCCAGGCAAGCCACAGTGACAGGATCCTGCTAAGTGTGTATGGGATTGTAGGTGCTGATCCAAGTAGGGTAGAATATCAAGTTACATAAGGAGGATTACTTGATAGAGAAGCATTTTTATGATATGGGAATTTGCGCTCTACTAAGGTCCATGGAAAGCAGTACTAAAGCATTGTTCATATGGCTCTTGGAAACTTGGAAAAAGTGTGACTGACACTAAGTAAAATAAAAATGTTATGTCAAGATGGTGAAAGAAAGGGTCAAAAAGCTCAGAGAAATGGGTGTACTTACGTATGTAAAGGCCAGAAAATCCACAGGAAAACTCAGAGGATAGTAGAGTTATGAAAATAATGAGAACTATGCAAGAGAGAGGGTGCACTAGATCACTGAGAAGTGTGACTCTAAAATAAGCCTGATGCTAGAAGATACTCCTAGAGAACTGAGATTCACGATTGCAAAGAGGTGCTGAATTCCAAACAAATGTTGCCAGGTGTTAGCACACTGCCATCAGAAATCAGTGGGATACATGACAAGTAGCAAAGATGGCTATTGGGAAACCCTGAAGAGCTAACTAAGGTCATGTTAATCTATAAGAACACAGTAGATAAATCACCATCGAGAGTATCACTCAATCTGTGAAATCAAAAGGAAATAAGAATGGTGATCAGAAGGTTCAAGTCCATTGCCCTAACAAAACACCATCATTCCTTATTTTGTCTCCCAAATGAGCTAGTTTCTAAACTCAGAAGCCACTTAATGATGGATAGATCCATTCCAAGCAAGAAGAATGCTGCAATACCTCACAGTGTTTACAGGAATGATTTCTAAGTCTTTCCCTACAGAGACATAACTCAAGGGATACTGAAGGCATTTTGTAGGTAGTTGGATACAAGATCTGATTTGAAATTGGCAGCAGAGGACCCATATTATGGGCTCTCTATTGAAAGTTAGGTTCCATTAACTGGGTAAGGAAAGTGGCATAAGAAAATGGAGGGAGAGCCTGTGCTGGCTCACCGTGGTTTTCATTTCCATCTTCCCTGAATGTTGGTAGAAATAGTTGGTAATGATTGGTTAACTAGTTGGTAAAAAATCCACACTGGTTCCTTGACCTCGGGTTATTGTCAGGAAGATGCTAGGAGGAGCCTCTGAAACTGTCTTCTTGACCATGGTATGTGAAAAATCAACAGAGAATTTGAAAAAAAAAACCAAAAAAACAAAAAACATTTCTACTCTCAAAAACCTAAGAATGTAGAAGAGCTGTTCTGTCTTGATCCTACTAAGACTAGGTAGTCCTGGACGGCTCCCCCAAATGTCCCCAATGCAACTTTTGTGCCAGATGTCACATCTTCGCCAGAGTTCATGAAGACTTGGGGGGCATGGCTTACAGGTGTTCATCTGGAAAAATTATTTATTTTCCTTTCCATGCAGAAAGGGACATCAGAAGTATTTCACCTTTGACAGTCACTATTTAAACCATTCTGTGTAGTTGAGTTAACTCCACTACCCTTCAAATGGTGTCGCTGTTCAGGGGCAGAGGATCAAGTGGTTCACATGTTTGATGCTGCTCTAAATTCTGTTTTCGCTTTCTTTTTATTTCAATTTTTGAGTGAACGGTTGATTTGTAAAAGTGTTATTTATCTTTGCATGTTGTTGACTTTGAGTCTTGCCACATTGCTAGTCATGATCTCATTTACTTATTGTTTGGCGTTTTTGTAGAATTTGTGGCATTTTCTACTTGGATAATCATGTAGTCTGAAATAACAGCTTTTGCTTCTTCTTTTCCAATGTTTGTGTATTTATTTTCTTGACATCCTACCCTTAGTAAGGTTTATGATATTGAATGGAAGTGGTAAGATGCAATACCTTTGTTTTCTGTAGTATTTTGTGAAGAAACATTCAGGTTGTTGTTATTAAGTACTATGGTATTTGTAATCTTTTTGTAGATTTTTTTTCATAAAACTAGAAGTTCCCTTCTATTTCTCAATATCCAACAGTTAATATGATGAATGGATATTGAATTTTGCCAAAGGAATTTTTACATCTATTGAAATGGTAAAATGAGAATTTTTGTTTATTGTTTGGTTTATTGAGTGAATCATGACATTGATTTTCTATGACCACCAAACTTATATTCCTGTGAGAGCTCCACTCAGTCATGACCTATTATTCATAAAATAATTTTGAGTCCATTTTCTCCAAGGTCATCTCCCCCCTGACCCTCCCCCACCACCCCACAATTCTGGCAGTCTCAGCTCTGCCCTCAGATTTCTAGAGTTTGTTTTGGTTTAGTTTTTTTTTTTTGTCTATTCATTTGCTTTGCTTCGTTATAGTCACATATGAATGAAATCCTCCAGTATTTGTCTTTTTCCCTCTGAAAAAAATGCCTCAAATATTAGGAAAATAAAATAAGCACACAAGCAATGCACCGAAGCAATAAATGCCCTCATTCAACTGTGTCCCTGACCATACTGACCAGAGAGGCAGCATGGCACGGTAGAAGAATCAAAAACCGTAAAACTTTGGAAACAGAGGCAAGTGGATTTTGCTTCCAGCTCTGGAAGCTGAAACCTGCAAAGCTGGACAGTTGCTTACTTACCTGAACTCTAGTTTCCTACAGTGTAAAATAAAGCTAATCATTCAGTTATTCCATGTAAATCACAGCAATGCCTGGCACCCAGCAGATGTATCAGTGAAGGTGCCTATCCTCAGGTGGTGTAGTGGAAAAGTAGACTGAGAAGCTAGGGGTTGGGATCCAGCTCTCTGGGGGTGCATGGTCATGCTGCTTTGTCTGCTTGTACAGCTGGCTAGGAGGAATAGAGAACATTTTCCACCTCCAACAATGTAGTGACTAGTCACACATGACAATTGATTTTTATTTTTTAAATATGTGCAAGCATATTTAGGAAAAACTGAACCACTTAGAGGTTACAGAAATGATTTTCTTTATGATCACAAAACCAAACCCTGAAGATCAGTGAGGGACTATCACATCTTATTTATGTTTCAAAAAATCACATGCACAGTCTCAACTGCATTCTAATGAATGCTGATCACTACTTCTGCCTTTTCATCACTTTCCCTTTTACAGAGAACTTTCACATGCTGGCCATTGCTTCCATGTCTTTCACATGCTGGCCCTTGCTTCCATGTACTTGCTTAAGGAATAGATGGTGGGAGGAGTTGTGGTCCAGCGACTGAAAACATCAAGTGCAAAATACAGACCTTGCGGAATGAAGATGTTTTCCCCTTGTTGAGTCTTGAGCTAAAGCATTTATGTGTTTGCTCTTCCAGACCTGTTGCTCAGGTCTTCGCCAGGAGATGCCCAGCACCATGCCTCCTCCGACTTTTCATGTGGTTTGCAAACAAAATTAATTAAGCCACCCATCAGCCACCCCTCAACTCTCCTGTGCTATGATGGAGAAAAGATTGCTGAAAACATCTCAGAGTCCTTGTTACTCAGAAAATTGTGGTGACGCAATACAGATTTTATTGACTTCTGGCTGGTGGCCAGCAGAGGTGGCTTCCCCACCCAGCCACAGATAAGTCTCAAAATGTCTTTTAATGATATATCTTCTCATTTAATTTACCTGATAGGGGATTTTACTTGCCACTCTTAAGCGCTTGCATTTTATTTTGTTTGCTTTTCATTTCTCTGCAGAGCTGACAAACCATTTAAAATCTTTTTAGATGAAACTCTAGGATGTTTCTGTGACTAAAATAGTCAAGTCTATATCATTACGATTGCTTATAACATCACAGTTAGAGCTACAGCTTGTGTTCAGTCTCTTAGGTCAGGAGTTTTCCTAAGCCATTTCTGCATTGTATGGCTATAAGTGAAATGTTAAGTCATGATCCACTTCCTATAGTATAATCTTTGTGGTTCAAATGAATATTGTCTTGTCATTGACTGTCATTAAATCTGCTTAGCACTATTTTTCAGAAAGATACTGAAGGGTCTCAAGAGGAAGTTTTACCCCCTCAGTGGTCAATTTTCAGTTATATAATCTCATCTGGACATTATACTTTAATCAGTATATGATTAAGTGGAATGAGTGAGAAGAATATTTGACTGGGTACTTGGAAACCTAGATTCAACTTACATCTCTGCCTCTTCAAAGGTAAGAAGATTGTCAGTTAGTTAACATCTCTAGAAATCAACTCCTTTAAAAAAAACTGAAGAGGGAAGGTCTAGATTCATATACTTTTGCATAATATGATTGTCAATGCTATTATAATATAGTTTTATTTACATTAGCAATTTATAATAGCCAAGGACCCCTTTTCTGCCACATTGCATGGGGATCAACTGAGAATCAGGCAGAGGAGTCTGACAGCTGGGGACACAAATTTTGCTAGTGTCATTAGGCTGGAGAACATGTGTTGATCTCTACCCAGAGGCCATCTTTCTAGTATCCTCAGAACTAAAGCATAAAACACTGTGAATCCCTTGCTCTTAGGGGCAGAATCTATACTGTTCTTGTTGCTTTATCATATCTATTTGTTTAATTTTTATTTTATTGATTTATAAAATAATTTCATAGGTACCTCTTCACCTCTAGTGTATAAACACTTCACAGCATCCACCATCAAGGTTCTAGCATCCTTCCCCCATCAGTTTGTCCTCCTTGTCCCTTCTTCTAACACTCCCCACCCCCTACTGGTAACCAGCACATTTTTCTCAGCGTCTAGGAGTTATTTTTATTTTTTACTTGCTAATTTATTTGCTTTGGTTATTTCTATCCCACATGTGGGAGAAGTCATCCAATTTTCATCTTTCACTTTTGGATTTATTTCACTTAGCATCCTCACCTGAAGTTCTCTCCATGTTATCACAAGAAGCAAGATTTCACCTTTTAAAAAAATAGTAGTATTTCATTAAGGAGGTATACCACAACTTTTTTATTCAGTCATCTGTTTTGGAGAATTTTAGGTTCTTTCTGTGCCTTAGTTATTATGAATAATATTGTCATGAATTTAGGAGTGAATAAACCCTTTTGAACAATTTTTCATATTCTTCCATATTACTTGATCAAATGACATTTTTCATTCTCAGAGTTTTAAGGATTCTCTATGCTGTTTTTCATAGGGGTAGCACCAATTAAATTCCCACCAACTGTAATGAGGTTTCCTTTTTTTTTTGAGAGTAGGTTTCGCTATTTTTGCCCATGGAACCAAACCGCAGTCTCACGTTGCCCGGGATACCACGGACTCAAGCAATCCCCAGCCTCAGTTTCCCAAGTAGTTGGGATTGCAGGAGCGTGCCACCACACCCAGCTATTTTTTGGGACTAGTTCTCACTGTGTTGCCCTGAGCAGGACTTGAACTGCAAGCCCTAGTCCCAACCGCTTCATAGGCTGAAGCTTACAGGCATGCGCCACCGTGCCCGGTGAGGTTTCCTCTTAAGTTGACCCATAGATGCTTCATATACTCTCACCTCTTTCTCTACAGACCCACTTCACCCTCACATCCTCAGCCCCATGTTCATTGAAATGTAAGTCACTATGAATAGGTGAAAGGAGTATTACTATAAATGGATATAATTTGCTAACCACAGAAAATGAGAGTAAAAAGCAGTAAGAGTTATTGTTCTCTACTACCCTCTCCCCTCCCTTCTCACATTTTACAGATGGGGAAACTGAGGTACAGGGAGACAGGGAAAAGTAATCTAACCTCTAGTATAGTTAGAAAGCTGCAAACAGAAGGAGGTGGTTTGTATGTATTTTTTTTTTTTTTGAGACTACGTCTCGCTATTTTTGCCCATGGAACTGCAGGCTCTCGTTGCCCAGGGTACCACAGACTCAAGCAATCCCCACCCTTAGTTTCCCAGGTAGCTGGGATTACAGGCGTGCACCACCACGCCCAGCTATTTTTTGGGGACTAGGTCTCGCTATGGGCCGCAGGCGGGACTTGAACCTCGATCCCTAGCCCTGGCCACTTCATAGACTGAAGCTTACAGGCACAAGCCACCGTGCCCAGCTTTGTATGTATTTTTAACACAAAACCCTCATTGGAGGAAATTCATTCATGAAGAAACAGTGAACAAAAATGATGAAAGCTGAGCTCTTCAGAAGTGAGGTACCAGACCCCATGTTCTGTTCATATCCATATGACACAGGCTACCCTGTCCAGAACAGATCACATGAACAAAGGGTTTCGAGCTGGGGGCTCCTTAGAGTGGGAGAACTAATGGCAAGACAGTAGCAATGACACTTGTACACTATGGATACTACCACTACTACTACTCATGATAATAACAATAATAATAATAATGATAGTGTTAAATACTTTAGGAGTCTTTACTACATGGGAGTTATTATTCTAGGGTATCAGTATCTATCTTCTTATTTAATCCTTGCAACTATCTCTAGCCTATCAAAACCATTGCAGCATCATCCCATTGCACAGATACTCTGAGTCAAGGACACGCTACATAAATTGTTTCCCATAAGGTAATGTCCCACATACCATGGTGGTTTATGCAGCCAGAACAGTAGGATCCAAAGTTTGTGTTGTTCTCAAGCACTGGGTCTCCCTGGCTTCAGCACCTCATTTCCTGCTTCATCATATGTGCATTCATTTCATTTATACCACAACCTTGCAGTGAAGGTCTCTTTCCGGATGGTGGAAAAGAGATCTATACTGGAGAAAAGATAAAGAACCCAGAAGACTTAAAAAGCTGTTGGAAATGGGAGGACAGTAATGAATGGAGACTGCGTATGGTCTGTTACTTCTTGAGTCCAAGGTAAGGGAGGATGAGCAGCTAGGACAGACAATTGGTTTCATGTCTTGGCCCTGCTGTTTAGTAGCTAAGTGATCTCAGTTCAGGTGCCCTGTTGTGGTGCCACCTCTTTCATTTGTGAAACATTGGCCTTTACCTTCAAATGCCATTATTCATGGGGAAGAGTGTGACCTTGACATCAAAGAGAGCTAGGTTCTACCTCCTATTCTCCACTCATGCCTGACCATCAAGTGACCTACATGAAGGTAGTGAGCTTTTAAAATCTTTCTTCTTGTCTAAAAAAATAGTTCTTTTAAGTGCTGGGAAAGAGTTTTCCTTGAACCTCACACTTCTACACACATCCAGTTATTAAAGGCCAAATTGTTTTAGTGTAAATTTTCAAGAATGTTTATATAGGAAAAGGGACTTGGAAAAATGCAGCAACTTCTTCTGTAGCACATTTAACCACATTTGATATGATAAAAGTAGAGATAAGTTTCCCTATCTTCTAACCCCCAAAGCAGATTTATTCACATTTCAGGGTCATGGAGGCAGTGGGTCACTATAAGGAAGATGGGAAGTTTGCCAGACTCCTAGGCAATCGTGGTAATTCCTGGGGTCTTGAAACACACCCCCATGTGTCCCTCTGGGTCACACTGTGCAAGAAGTGGTTGTGCTTTCTTTATAGTCTCCCTTCACTCCCATTGATGGGATGAATTCTGACAACTGAGGAGGGCGTCAATGAAACCAAGTCCCTGCACCCCATGCCAGGGACTGCCCCTCCATAGGTGCACAATAGGTGTTAGCAAACAAAGATTTTTTAGTGTGTTGACTCAGCTGGCAGCAAACTCTAGTTATTATAGCATCTAATATTTCCTTAATCAATGTAAGCTGTAATGTGAAAATGACCTTTATGAATTGTCTCTTATCCCCAACACTGGGCTAGGAAATTTCACATGCACAATCTCATTTAACTGTGGCTATAATCTTGATATTTAGTTGTGTTTAGTTTTACAGATGAAGAATCTGAAACTTAAATGAGTCACGTCTTCTCTGGATTTTGTTCATTTTGTTTTTCTTACAAGATCACACTGCTAGTAAGAGACTGAGATAGGATTAAAACTTAGCTTCTCTAACTCCAGAAATTATGTTGCTCCTCCTTCCAAAGTGCTTAAATTTGTCTGGCTTCCACTCACATGTCAGAACTAGCTGAAAAACTAAGTCAGTGATGTCCAGCATGAAATCAATTCCATTCCTGATCCGAGCCTTAATCTGTTGTTCTTTGTCTATGTATGTAACCATTTTATTCCCTGATCCCAGCTTCTAGATTTTGACCCTAATCTGAGCCAGTGACATTGCTGCTTTCCTGATGGTTTACATACACTATTCTAAATCCACTCTGGTTCTAGCCTTCTCATTAAAGGCACAGGGTGCAATGTGTGTGAAAAGTCCCATGTTCCACTCTGACTTCCTAGGACCTGACATGAAAACCCTGCTTCACCTTCCTTCCCACAAGGGAGGAAGAGTGACACTGATATTATGAAGCATTGCCAAGGAAGTTCACATTGCCTGTTTTGCAGTGCATTGCCAGGCTCTTAAAGAATGCAATATAAATTTTTAAGCCCAGTAGTAAAGTATAAGTTACCACATAATAGAACACTTAAATTATTGAGAGGAGACCATCGTCCTGAGATTTCTCAAAGGAGTACTTTTTTGAAGAGTTATGTCTGCTTAGTGCAACCCTTGAAAGCAATGATGGTATAGAAAGTCTGTGTTTTTCAGAAAGTGGAAAGAAAAATATTTTGTTTTTATAAAATGGCATTTTTGCTTGATTTCCTTGACTGGACTGGAAACATCTCCAAAAGAAACACTAAGACTTCTTCCTCTGCCTCCATTTCACATCCTGACCTGCTGATGGACATAAGCTGAAATGCTCATAAATTCTTTTTTTTTTTTTTTTTTTTTTTTTTTTTTTTTTTTTTTTTTTTTTTTTTTTTTTTTTTTTTTTTTTTTTTTTTTTTTTTTTTTTTTTTTTTTTTTTTTTTTTTTTTTTTTTTTTTTTTTTTTTTTTTTTTTTTTTTTTTTTTTTTTTTTTTTTTTTTTTTTTTTTTTTTTGAGTCTAGGTCTTATTTTTGCCCATGGAACTGCAGGCTCACATTGCCTGGGGTACCACAAACTCAAGCAATCCTCTCAACTTCCATATAGCTGAGATTACAGGCATGCACCACCACACCCAGCTATTTTTTTGGAACTAGTTCTCGCTACGTTGCCCCAAGCAGGACTCGAACCGTGATCCCAGGTCCCCGCGTGGCTTCCTAGGCTGCCGCATACGGGCACATGCCGCATACGGGCACGTGCCCGGCTCGAAATGCTCATAAATTCTGAAGGTTCTTATCAGTCCCTAGAGAATTCACCAACCTTTCCCATAGATACCATTAAGATAAAGACCATAAGATAAAATACTTACCTATCATGTTAGAATTAAGTATTCAGAATGACTCCAAATGAATACTGTAGTTACTTCAATTAGAGTCATTATCTATTTTCAATGCACAGGATTTCAAGATGTGCTTTAAAATTATAAGTGAGCAGAAGACAAAATCTTGTCTTCTGGAAACTGTATACTAGTAGGAACAATATGATTTCATGGGAGCAAAATTTAGATGTAACAGAGAGGCACAGAGTAGCTTGTCAACTAGATCATTCCTTCCCCACAAAAGTCAAATCTATTTTTTTTTTTTGACACTCTTTCTCCAATCATCTGAAATCCGATTTTCTCTGTTATTGCAATGATTCGGCCTTCACCAAGATCATCAAAGATTTCTTCGTAGTTACCACATTCAAAGGACTTTTTTCATTATGATAGTTAAGTTTTTCTTTATTTTTACAAACATTCTTCAAGCTATCTATATGGTTAGAGGAAATTGCAGAGCCAGATTTTGCTCTAAGATGATACAGGATGACCATATTGTAGTAACGGGTACCTGGCAGAAGCCAGCACAAGAGTCTAGAAGTAGGTAACATTAACTGAGTCTCAAAATGTTTCTACATTCTACATTTTCTACATACCTTTTGAATAATACCTACAAAGCATATCAACAAACAAAGCATGGGATGAAAAAATGCAGAGTAATAGCACCAGTAGACTCACTGAAGCCCAACACTGAAATGATTTGGAGAAAGACCCTAAACTATTGATTTAGTTCCATAGGTAAACTCCAGGCTCATAAGATTCTTCGGTAGATACGCCCACACAATTATAAAAGAAATTTTACACAAAATTCTCCTGAGATAAGAAAGAGAAACAAAATTCCCTATTAGTTTTGTAAACTTGAATAACCTGATGCAGGTATGGCTAAAAAGATACACTTAGGGCTAATTTTACTTAAGAACTTACAGTTTTGAAATATTTAATTTGGGCATAATGTACTTACTGCCCTTTATAATACAGTACAAAATTCACTTTGATCATATATTGTTTAAGATTCTGCATATATATTTATGATGAACATTTTTCATTTCAGATTACCAATAAAAATATTACTTTGACCACTTTCATTTAATCCTTAGAGGTTTAATCAATTGAGTTAGGCAAGAAGAAAATGGAAATAAGGAATTAAAGCTATTATTAGCTAGTGACATTTTGTATGTAAGAAATCTGAAAATATGTGCAGATTAATTAATAAAACTAAAGAGGGATTTTAGTGAAGTGGCTAGATAGAAAATAGATAAAATAAAAGGCAGTTTTAACAGAAAGGAATACATGGAGAATAAATAAAATTTAAAGAGTTGCTACTTATATATAGTTAGAAAACCCCCATTTCTAGGAATAAGTTTAATCAAAATATGTGAGCCCTCTGTGCAGAAAATTTGGTAGAAATTATGAGAATTGAAGTAAATTGAGACTTACAGCATGCCTATTGATTGAAAGTTTCAGTATAACAAAGTCATAATTCTCCATAAATGTATCTTAGATTTCAGATCCAATGGTTTGTGTGACTATGTGCATGTGACTCCCTTTGTAGGGCTTGCAAAGGGTCCCATATAGTCAATACAACCTTTAAAAAGTAAAAGAACTTGCTCTACAACATATAAAGGGCTTGTTTTAAAGCTATAGTAATTGAGAAAGTTGATATTGGCTGAAGGATAAACAAATGGTCAAATGGAGCAGAATAAAGCTTCCAGAAACAGACACAAATAATAGCACTTGATTTATGACATTATAACACTTAGGTATTTATGTGGAAAAAAATCCTTCACAATAACCTCAAGTTACATACAAAATCAATTCTATGTAAATTGGAGACCTAAATGTGAAAGCCAAAGCAATCATATATTTTTTGAAGAAAATTTAGAATTAATTCCTATGGTTACTGAAGCACTATTTATACTAGCCAAGGCATGGAAATAACCTAAATGCCCCTAAACAGATGAAAAGATCAAGAATATATGTGTATACACATTGAAATATGGCTCAGTGATCAAAAAAGATAAACTCATGCCATTTATGAGAACATGGATGGAGTGGGAAGGATTATGTTAACTGAAATAAATTACAAGTAAATAAATTAAAAATGTCAGATGGTTTCATTTACATGAGAAATATAGAGAAACCAAAGAAAGTGTCTGGAGAAAAAACAGAAAAAACTTGCAAGTTGACCACAGATCTGAGGGGAGGGGTGGGTCATAACAAGGGATAGAAGAGCATGGAGTCTGTGCTGATGGGTCATGGGAGACCTGCAGAGACAGACTATAGTGGAGAGAAGAAATCAAATACTACCCAAAAGTTAACAAAGATACAGGAAAATTAAAAATAATTGGCAGAATTGAAGTGATTAAGACAATTTTAATTAGGTGCTAAAAAGAGAAAGAAAACAAGGACGTAAGAATGGCCCACATCCAAAGAACAGACGACAAGAATTGCTGGCGAGGATGTGGAGAGAAAGGAACACTACTACACTGTTGGTGGGAATGTAAACTAGTCCAACCACTATGGAAAGCTGTATGGAGGACTCTCAAGTTAATGAAAATGGAATTACCATTTGACCCAGCAATTGCTCTCTTGGGAATCTACCCAAAAGAGACCTATATGTGGGTACAAAGGGACAC